>LOEQ01014781.1:548-13208 GCA_001685075.1 Bramus lutescens
CAATTAGGGAAAACACTAATCTGCTTACAGTAGATTGGCAGTTGAGGCACCCTCTCCACCATTGCTAGGATTCTTACTTGGTGTCATCCTTATGGGTTCCTGGGGATTTCTCTGGCAATAAGTTTCTCCTTAACCCCAAAATGCCTCCCATCAAGACATCTCTTTTGTTCCTTTCCCCCTCCATCATAGCTCCAACCCCCCTCCCACACTGAGCCCACCCAATCAATCCACTCCCTCTGGTTCCCATCCCTCCATCCCTGTCACCCATGTCCCCAGTTTACTCAAGAGATCTTTTCTATTTCCCCTTCCCTGGGAAATCCATGCACCTTCTTTAGTCCTCCTTGTTATCTAACTTCCCTGGGACTGTGGAATGTAGGTTGGTTATCCTATTCTTTACTCCTAATAATCATCTATAAGTGAGTACATACAGTGTTTGTCTTTCTGAGTCTGGGTTACTTCACTTGATTGATTTTTTTTAAGTTCCAGCCATTTGCCTACAAATTTCATGGGGTCATCATTTTTTACAGCTGAGTAGTACTCCATTGTATACTTGCACCATATTTTTTCCATTCTTTAATTGAGGGTCGTGCAGACAAAACAGCAGCTTACAGAGTAAGAAAAGAACTTCTGCAACACCACATCTGACAGAGTGCTAATCTCCAAAATACATTAAGAAGCTAAATATCAAACTACCAAAAAATCCAATTAAAAATAGGATACAGATCTAAACAGAGAATTCTCAACAGAAGAATCTCAAATGGTCAAAAGACACTTGAGGAACTGTTCAACATCCTTAGCTATGAGGGAAATTTGAATCCAAACAACTCTGAGATATCATCTTCCACCTTCCAGAATGGATAAGATTAAACACACTGATGACAGCTCATGTTGGAGAGGATGTGGAGTAAGGAAAACATTCCTCAATTGCTGGTGGGAGCACAAACTTGTACAGCCACTTTAGAAATTGGTTTCTCGTAAACCTGTGAGTCAGTCTACCTCAAGACATGGCAGTATGACTCTTGGACATAAACCCAAAGGATGTGCCATGAGGACAATTTCCCACCTATGTTCATAGCAGCACTTTTTTGTAAAAGCCAGAAACTGGAAGGATAGAATTTCATAATGTGCCTTAAAAATGGCTGGAGACACTGAGTTATCATGAAACCAGTATTAAAAAACTGACCTAAACCTCCCATTAAATTTGGGTTAAGTGTTGGTAACTTTCAATTTTTAATAAGTGTATTCATAAATTATGAGGAAACATTTCTTTGGGTTCTCTACTCCCCAATTTTGCTTTTTGCCATAGTTATTCCAATGTGACCACCTGTTTTGAAGTGGTGTCTGATAAGTTCCATAGGAAATTTCACATTCTTTTCTCTTCTTTTTGGTGCAGAAATTTTGTGGTCCAGACCTTTAAATAACAGCATTCATATAGTAAGCATATTTGATAATTTTCACGCCCTAGTGAACAAAATAAAAGGCTGTGTGAATTTTTAGTATAGTCAGACATCAAAAGCATGCTCAACAACAAATCATTTAATTTCAGACTGCCGAAATAGACAGTAAATTATGTTATTGTATTTTTATACTATCATTGTTAATTTTACAACCCATTCTCATGAGAAAATTCTGATAGACAAGTTAAAATAAACAAAAAATTTTCTCTTCATTTGTTCTCTCCACTTACAGAGGAGGTATATTTATTCTGAATATTATCACCATAATACTAATGACTTTCATGCACTTTTTGATATATCCATAGCAGAGAATATGTACTCAATAAATTTTCTGTTGCTATGAGAAATGAGGAACTAAGCAAACTATGCTATCTTTAACACTTTTCTGTAATTACCTCAACTCCTTTATTAGTTACATTAACTTTTAATGTTTTAAATTTATTTTTGATCAATTAATTTGTGTGTATGTGTGTGTGTGGTATATATTAGTGAAGGTACACATATGCTATGTTTTCTCCTTTTACTGTGGTTTCTGGATATTGGACTCAGGTCACCATATTTATGCAACAGTGATTTTGCCTTTTCTGCCATCTCACTAGCCCTTATTATTATTTTTAACAATCACATAGTAATTACATATACTTATAAGGTACACTGTGATGTCTCAGTGCATGTGTATAATTTGTACTAATCATACCAAGTGATCTGGCTTATCCATAAACTTATACATTTATTAGTTCTCTGTGGTGAGAACATTCAAGAGAAGGTCTCTTCTGATTATTTTGTAATATATATCACTATTAACTGTTATTATCCTACTGTGAAGAAGAACACCAGAACTACATTAGTTTAAAAATCTCCAGTGACTTCATTTTCAAATTTGTTCAATATATATCCCAGCTCTGTTTCTTGTTTCATCAAGTTTTAACACTATTGATTTGATCTCTACCTTGCAAATGAAGTAAACTCACACTTTCCTATATAACCCTGACTCTCCTCATATGTAACCACTCTTGTTTCTTATATTATTTCTCTTATATATTTAAGACTTCAAACAATTGCAATTTATTTTGTAACTTTGTTTAAATCATGTGAAATTGTCAATTTGTCAAATATTAATTTCACATGGTTAAATCTAACGTAATAATTTATATTCTCTGCTTCTTGATAATTTGATCATAAAAACAATGAAATACATTTATAATCTCTCACATTTACATACATGTACTTTTCATGATATTAGGAAGTAATGTCACAGGACACATGGTTTTAAATATTTAATACCTAGCAAACCTAAACCTAGAGTCTCAACATCTCTTATAAAAGTTTGCATATATACTTACCTACTTATCATTTGTGCATCTTAATATGACATCTTTAGCTTAACCCATTCTAAACCATTATTAATTTCTAGGCCGAAAAATCACATCCCTGCCTCTTTATAATAAGCAATATTAGTGCTTTTCAATTGCTGAAACCCCAAACCTGCAAATTCTCTTAGATTTCTAGTTTTTACTTCTTCCTCTACCTTCACTTACCTTTTTCTTTTGTACTTTCTCCAAAACGTAACTGATGCAACAAATTAATCAAATCTCAACTCCTCTAATATTTCCTTCATTCATGATACTATCAATGTCATTTATTATACTTTAGTTAGATGTCTCTCTATTTTTATTATTGACTGCATATCACAGACTCACTCTCTAGAGCCCCTATAGGTCATGGCCAGGGTGATTTTAAATCAGAAAACTCAACAATTTTATTCTTCCCTCTAAAACATTTCATGGTTTAGAATATAAGAAAAAAACTTCCTCAAAGCAGCTTCACACAAACAAAACCACATTCTCTGATCACATTACATGGCCAGGGTGATTTTAAATCAGAAAACTCAACAATTTTATTCTTCCCTCTAAAACATTTCATGGTTTAGAATATAAGAAAAAAACTTCCTCAAAGCAGCTTCACACAAACAAAACCACATTCTCTGATCACATTTTCCATCATTCATACCCTTATACTATCTTCCATCTGTAGTGACCTCACTATTTCTGTTACATAAAATGATTCTTCCTGCCTGAAAATGTTGAAAGTGCTGTTTCTTCAGCTGCCAAACTCTGCTTCCAATGGTTTACCATAGCTTTTTTTCTAGTTTTTACTTTTATACAACATATTATCTCATTATCTATTATATTAGCATATTATCTTAGATAATATCAATATATCAAATTAATTATTAATATATTACCATAATATAGTAATATATTATCTTATGTAATACTTAATATATTATCTCCTTATCTGATCACCCAAGATTAGATAGTATGTTCTATCCCATAATTAGTCAATTTTCATATAAGATTTCCATCTCAAAATTTAGGAAAAGGTAAAATATTCTTACATAAATATTTTTCTGTTTCTCACTAAATGCGTGTTAAATTGATTAGATTTGAGTATTTTCTGATTTTGTTTATACTCATTTATCCCCTGAGTACCTAAGACAATGTCAAGCATGTAAGAGCTTCTTAAAAATATTTGTTGAATGACACCTTTCACAAAGAAATAAATATAATCTGTTATCAATAAGAAACATACCAAATAAATTGTGTTTCTAATATTCTATCAATTACCCAGAAATGTCATATAATTGCTGCATATTCAGACAAGGGTGATGTGTTCCAACATGGTCAACTATATTCACAAAAATTCAAGGCACAAAATAAACAGAGTTTAGCGCAGCTTCTTGGTAGCCACAATTTTGTTTCCAGATAGACTTATGGCAAACAGGAACAGTGTGACCCCTTTAAGAGAGTTGCAATAAAAACTGTGTGGTTTCTTTAAAAATGGTGCCTTCCTGGTTTTCCAGCACTAATAGCTCTGACACTTCTGGGAGGTCAGCTACAAAACATTTAAATGGGGTTTGTGAGCAGAGTCCTGCAACTTGCTTAATGGCAACGTAGACCAACTGTGTGCCTGAAAATGGGGCTATGATCATGGTTCACAAAGACAATGAATATGCCTCCTTCATGTTGTACTGGGCAAAGCCAACAAGCAAGATTGCAGAGTTGGTCCAAGACATACCTGATTAGCATTTAAAAAAGTACTCCTGGTCAGAAAATAATTACAGACATTCATTAATTCAGGTGGAAGAGTCCTCTAAATGGGTCACAGTGTTAGATAAATGTAAGTAGGCTTTGGAGAGAGAAGAAAAAGAATATAAACAAAAAAGGAAGTAAACGTATTTTTTTAAATAAATCAAGCTCTTTAAAGAGACAGAGTACAGACAGTCATAGATTAAAGGAGTAAAGAAAATTAAGCCACGTAAAGATGAAAAATACACAGAGAGTCTGGATTATGTATTTAATCTTTTTTAAAAATGTTTTGACTGTGAATGAGCTAAGTACAAAGAGATATTTCATTGTACAGGCTGATAAGCTAAACCAACATCTATGTTCTAAATGTATCTTGACTTCAAAATTTGGGTCTAAGGATATGTTGTTTGGAAAAGAGGCTCTGCTTTTGCTTCCACAGAAGATGAGAACCTGTAGATTCCTTCTAGGCTAATGTGGTTTAATGGACGAAGAGTCCCTTAAAGGTCTGCACAAACCCCAACATTACTTTGCACAAAAAAGCAGGAAGCAGTTTGCAAAGAACTATATCCAAATATACCAATATTGCTTATAAATACTTGCTCATATTTAAAGGGGGATATACTATAAAGATGAATACTTTGCATTGGTATGGATCTGGGTCTATTGATACAAATTTAAGGTCAATTTTGTTATATGTATATTTCTGATCTTGATTAAATTATTGTGTTTTGTGGCTCATTAAAAATATAATGTATAATTCAGAAATACAAGTTAATAGTCATTTATAATAGTCAAACTTGTAATTATGTTAGTTTGGTTTTCTAGATATATAGAGATATATTACAGTTAGATAGGTATTCTTCAAAACTTTCTATGACTACCAGAATATGGCATTTAAAATGTTTTAAAACTTAGGACTTTTCATGACAATGAGTGACATCTGCTCCTGACAGGACCAGCCTACTTCAAGAGGAAGATGGGCATTGAAGAGACTCCTTATGGAGATTGCTAGCCTTTTGGGCAAGAAACTGATTTTGCCTGTACTGCTTGATATTATGCTGCATGAACTGGACATGTGGGACCCACAGAAAAATGACCACTGACCTTGCATAAATGTGAGTCTGTCCTTTGGGGTTTCTGCTTCATGAGAGAGTGAGCCATTCTGTAAGATATAGAAGAAAGTGACTGACAAACTGCCAATATAGGTGGAGCTGTCATAAAAATTTCTTGCTTCATCGAAAAGTCTGCTGGATAGAGAGGTCTATGGGCTCAAGATAGGTGTCCCAATGTTATAGAAGAACTTTGGGTAGCTGTCCAGGGAGCGAGATGTCTCTGTCAATTCTAGAGTTTTGGAAGTTGCTTATAATGTACTGCCTGTTTACTTAGGTAATATTATATTCTTCTTGAGTTTTTGAATGAGTTGAAGAATAGATTGTTATAGTTGTCCTTAGCTATGATAAAATATAAAGAAGTTATAAATATTTTAACTGTAATTCTTGCTTGATACATGTTTTGTTATATATAATTTTACTATATTAAAATTAAAACATTCATTTTTATTTAGACAGAAAAGGGGAGGTGATGTGGGATTCCCCTCTGTATGCTGTGAATACCATTGCTTAATAAAGAATCTGTTTTGGGCCTATTGCGGCATAGAATAGGGCAAAGCAGGAATTCCAAGCAGATAGAGGAGGAAAGAAGGCAGAGTCAGAAAGATGTCATGTAGCCACCAGAACAGAAAGACACACCAGTACTGGTAAACCACAAACCTTGTGGTAAAATTTAAAATAATAGAAATGGGTTAATTTAAGACATAAGAGCTAGCTAGAAATATGGTTAAGCTATTGGCCAAATAGTATTGCAATTAATACACTTTCTGTGTGATTACTTCTGACCTGGGCATGGGGAAATGAACAAGCAGTCTCCGTCAACACAGGGCATTTTAAGACAGAAATTCTGATTGACTTTCTTTCCCTCAAGGGTAGTGGATGAACCAGTATAATTTCTAAGAACCTAGGATTTATTACAACATTTTTTAAACTTAAGATGGCTTTAAATAATCCTAGTTTTTTTGTTTAGAACAAAGCAATTATATTACATTATTTTTTCTGAGATACATTTTGCTGACTAGTTTGAGTGTTTTCTCCAAAATAAGAAAATTAGAAAGTAACTTTTCTGGTTTCATTTTATGCTAGAATAATATCCTTACTTGATTCTTTCAGTTGATTGTTTCTGAAATGATAAAATGTAAAACTCCAGGTAATTTTAAATCATGGAGTTCTGAGGCTCTATAGTTTAAGGAAAAAAAGTAACTCTAACTTGATCATTGATCTGTCAGATGCTGATTTTTTCTTTTTCTTTTCTGTTTTTGAAACAGTCTTTTCTCATTTTACATAGCAATCTCATTTCTCACTACCTCTTCTCCTCCCACTCTCTTCACCACACCCTTATCCATTCCTAAGAGAGGGTAAGGCTGGCACATCGGTTTGAGACAGAATAAAGGCCATCCCCACTATGTCTAGGCTAAGAAAAATATCCCTTCAAAGAGAGAATGGGCACCAAAAAGCCAATTCAAGCATTAGTCATAAATCCTGGTCCTACTGCCAGTAGCCCCACAGACTTCCCTGCCATATATATGTCACCCATATTATGAGGGCCTTGTTTGGTGTTATACATATTTGCCCCACTGTCAGTTTGGAGTCATTAAGATCTGATGAGCTCAGGTCACCTGTTTCTGTGTGCATCCACATCATGGTCTTGACCCTTTTTCTCATATTATTTCTCCTCCTTCTCTTTGACTGGACTGTAGGAGCTCAGCCCAGTGTTTAGCTGTGGATCTTTGCATCTGTTTCTATCAGTTACTGGATAAAGGCTCTATGATGACAATTAAGGTAGTCACTAATCTGATTACAGAGGAAGGCCAGTTCAGGCCTCCTCTCCACTATTGCTTAGGGTCTTAGCTGGGGGCATCCTTGTGGATTCCTGGGAATTTCTCTAGTGCCTTGTTTCTTGCTATCTCCATAATGGCTTGGTCAATCAAGTTATCTCTTTCCTTGCTCTCCCTCTGCCTTTTCCCCATCTCAACCATCCCGTTTCTTCATGTTCTCCTCCTCCCTCTCATTCCTTCCTCCTTCCTTCTCCCCCTGACACCCTGCTCCCAATTTTCTCAGGAGATCTTATCTATTTCCCCTTCCCAGGAGTATTCTTGTATATCTCTCTTAGGGTTCTCCTTGCTACCTAGCTTCTCTGGAATCATGGACTATATAGCCTGGTTACTCTTTGTTTTATGCCCAATATCCACTTATGAGTGAGTAATACTGTATTTATCTTTCTGTCTCTGGGTTACCTCACTCAAGCTGTTTTTTCCTAGTTCCATCTATTGGCCTGAAAATTTCAAGTTGTCTTTTCTTTGGCTGCTGAGTAGCACTCCATTGTTCAAATGTACCACATTTTCTTTATCTATTCTTTGGTTGAGAGACATCTAGGTTGCTTCCAGGTTCTGGCTATTATGAATAGTGCTGCTATGAACACAGTTGAGCTTTTCATCCTCTGGGTATTGCTGTGTCTTGAGGTAGATTTATTCACAGGTTTTTGGGAAAACACCATACTGATTTCCTAAGTGGCTATGCAAGTTTCCACTCCCATCAGCAGTAGTTTCTTTTACTCTGCATCCTCTCCAGCATAAGATGTCATTAGTGTTGTTGATCTTAGCCATTCTGGAAGGTGGAAGATGATATCTCAGTCATTTTGATTTACATTTCCCTGATGGCTAAGGATGTTGAACAGTTCCTTAAATGTCTTTCAGCCATTTGAAATTCTTCAGTTATAAATTCTGTGTTTAGATCTGTACACAATTTTTAATTGGATTATTTGATATTTTGATGTCTAGTTTATTGAGGTTTTTTGATATTTTGGAGATCAGTCCTCTGTCCGATGTGGTGTTAGTGAAGATATTTCCCATTCAGTAGGCTGCCATTTTGTCTTATTGACCATGTTCTTTGCCTTAAAAAAGCTTCTCAGTTTCAGGAGATCACTTTTATTTATTGTTGCTCTCAGTGTCTACTACTGGTATTATATTTAGGAAGTGGACTTTTGTGCCCATGCATTGAAGACTAACTCCACTTTCTCTTCTATGAGGCTCAGTGTGGCTGGATTTATGTTGAGGTCTTTTATCCATTTGGACTTAAGTTTTGTGCATAGGCATAGATATGGATCAGATTGCATTCTTCCATATGTTGACCTAGTTTTACCAGCACCATTTGTTGAAGATGTTTTCTTTTATCCCATTGTATAATTTTAGCATCATTGTCAAAAATCAGGTGTTCATGGGTTGTCAATTAATATCAGGGTCTTCAATTTGATTCCATTGGTTCACCTGTCTGTTTTTATGCCAATACCAAGTTGTTTTCATTACTGTAGCTCTGTAATAGAGTTTGAAGTCAGGGATGTTAATGCCTCCAGAAGTTTCTTTATTGTATAAGATTGTTTTGGCTATCCTGATATTTTGCTGTTGTTGTTTTTCCACACTAAGTTTCATATTGTTCTTTCAAGTTCTGTGAAGAATTGTGTTGGGATTTTGAAGGGGATTACATTGCATCTGTAGATTGCTTTTGGTAAACTTGCCATTTTTATTATGTTGATTCTCCCTATCCAAGAACATGGAAGATATTTCCATTTTTTGATATCTTCCTCAATTTCTTTCTTCAAAGAATTAAAGTTCTTGTTGAACAGGCCTTTCACTTCTTTAGTTTTACCCCAAAGATATTTTATGTTCATTATGGCTATTGTTAAGGGTGATGTTTCTCTGATTTCTTTTTCAGATCTTTTATCATTTGTACATAGGAAGGCTACTGATTTTTTTAATTGATCTTGTATCCTGCCACATTACTGAAGGTGTTTATCAGCTGTAGGAGTTCTTTTGTAGAGTTTTGGGAGTAACTTATGTATACTATCATATTATCTGCAAATAGTTGAAGTTTGATTTCTTTTTTATATGATAAAACATCTCAATTATTCATCTACTCTAAAATATTTATGAAGCATTCATTATATGTAGTCTGTGAATCCCAAGATTAATAGAATTGAATAAAATCAATTGTTTTATAGGCAAAACCCAAGTCTCATAGAGCTTCCTTTGCAGTGGATAAAGATGATGATGAGGTCTCTAACATGATCGAAAGATGTTGATAAAGCCTGGGAAGATAAAAATAGGGATGATAAAAAGTACTGGGTGAAGTGATTACATTATCAGGTAAAGGTATAGAAAGACTTCATTAGAAAGATGATGTTTGAATAAAGGTCTGAAGGAATCATGAGAATAAATCACCCCACCAACATATGATAATGTAGATAGTTAAAAATTAAAAGCCACAGAAAAACCTGATCTTAGAAGCTGCCTAATGTGTCTTAAGAACAGTAAAAAGATCAGTTTGATCAGTTGAATGAATTAAATGTGTAGTAGGAAAAAAAGCAAGGAGGTTATGGACAACTTTGTGGGTTATAATAAAGACACTGACCTTTATTGAATGAGGTATGAAACATTGTAGTGATATCAACAAAATCTATCTTGGGTACATTTTGAGACTGAACCAACTAGATTTTCTGAATGTTAGGTAAGGGAGAGAAGTGACAGACAAATTCAAGTTTCTTTTTCCTGAAAAACTGAGTACATAGTGTAATTGAAGTATGTGTATATAAGGGAAATTTGTAATTGAATTGTTCTTAGCAGTGGGTCTCATTGAGATATCTAAATTCCAGGTATATGTATTACATTTAAAATGACAAATACATGGTAATATATACTAATCTGGATTCTGTAGACAAATCCAAGATGAAGATGTTAAAGCATGATTAATGAGTATAAAACAAAATCCACCATATTGGATAAAAGTGTTACCTCTGTTATGTTCATAATGATTATTTCCTTTTTAGATGTCAGAATCTTCCAATCTTATCTATATTTTCATACTTTTTTCAAGTTTTCTAGGTATTGTCTTTTTTCTCTGGTGTCCTTCATTGATTTGTTTTGGTCATTCTTTTGAATGGTATTGCTTTTCCTCACATATCTGGATTTCATGGTTAATAATTTCAGTTTGTGAATAAAAATACTACATTCATGAGACATAAATAAGAAAAGTTCTTCTCTAGGTTATTTTCTGGATTGGAGAGACAGTACAGAATGTATATTCTGTGGGACTATATTGGGCCTGTAAATTAGCAGGCTTCATTTCAAAACTTAATGGAAAACACAGAGGCTGACTCAGTATAAAACTATAAAACATCAATAAAATGACGTTTTTCTTTAGAAAATAGAGTATTTCAGGCTGTCTTCTAGATGTAAAAGACTTTTTGATATATCTCACTCAGTGATTGAGCTGCCTTTTTTAAAATTCTTGTCTCAGTTACTTCTCTAGTTGTAGTGATAAAATACCCTGAAGGAAGCAATCTAAGGAAAAAGATGTGGACTCACAGTTTAAGGGTACAATCTACCATGGCGAGAAGTCAAGGTAGTGGCAGTTGAAACAGCTAAATACATTGCATCAACATTTAAGAAGAAGAAAACAATAAATGCTTGTGATTAGTTTACTGTCTCCTATTTTATACAGACTAGGGTCCCAGGGAATGGTGTTACCTAAAGTTAGTGGCTCTTCCTACCTCAATCAATCTATTCAAGATTATCCCCCAATGCATGCTAGAGGCCTTTTTCCCAGGTGACCCCAGATTTCCTCAAGTTAACAATTAAGGTTATCTTGAGGTTATCTATCCCAAACTCTCTTCCTCACTGATCTCCCCCATTTGCCCAGAAGCCCTTTGTTGAGGATTATAATGCCCTCAATTAATGCCCTTTATTCTTTTCTGTGTTAACTTTTCATAGAGTGACATGAACAAATATACAGTAATTCCATATATGACACTGATAACACAACAATGAAATGTAATTTCCCCAATGGTTAGAGATTTTGACCACATTTTCAAATATTTATAGGCTGTTTGCATTTCTTCTCTTCAGAGATGTCTGGTTCATTGGCCAATTTATAGATTTTGTTTGGGGAGAGTTCTGTGGGAATGCCCCGCCATAGGCTCATATATTTGAATACTTGGTTCCCCAGTTGATGGAACTTTTGAAAAGTATTAGAAGGTGTGTCATTATTGGAAGAGGGGTCACCAGAGATCGGTTTTAAAGTTTCCAAAGGCATATCATTCCTAGTCTCTGCTACTGTTACAAATCAATTGCTGCATGCCTGGTGCCATATGGGCCAACATGGTGATCATGTATTCTAACCTTTTTAATTTTAAAGCAACAGAAAAATAAGAAACCAATATATACATTTGCATTTAAATTTGCACTTCTGTAGAAGTTAATCTGTCTAATGTATAATTGGCAGAGACATTTTGCCTATTCTTTTTTAAGTTTCTTTGCATTCTCAATTTTTTTAATTTATTATATTTTTTTAAAAATACTAACCCAAGTTCCCATTCCCTCCTTTTCTCAATTTCTTCCACACACCCTCACACCCAACCCCCATTTAATCATCAGAGAGGGTAAGGCATATTTCTTTGTGGAAGTTCCAAGGCCCTCCATTCTATATCTAGGCTGAGCAAGGTATATATCTAAAGAGAAGAAGATCCCAAAAAAGCTATAGATGCAGTAGGGATAAATCCTGGTGCCACTGCCAGTGGCCCCTCAGTCTGCTCCAGCCATGCAACTGTCAACCACATTCAGAGGGACTAGTTTAGTCCTATGCTTGTTCCTTCCCAGTCCAGCTGGAGTTGGTGAGCTCCCAGTTGCTCAGGTAAACTGATTCAGTGGGCGAACCCATCATGGTATTGACCTCTTTGCTCATATTCACATTCCTCCCACTCTTCAACTCACCTTTGGGACAGTCCAATGCTCTGATGTGAGTCTATGCCTCTGTTTCCATCAGCTGCTGGATGAAGTTTCTATGATGATACTTAAGATATTCATCCATCTGTCTACAGAGAAAGTCAACATAGGACCCCCTCTCCTCTATTGCTTAGGGTCTTAGCTGGGCTCCTCCTTGTGGATTCCTGGGAATGTTTCTAGAGCCAGATTTCTGCTAACCCTATAATGGCTCCCTCAATCAAGATATCTC
>LOEQ01014782.1:0-12787 GCA_001685075.1 Bramus lutescens
CTTCCTTTGCTTTATGCTATATTGTTTTATTTGTTGGTCATCTTTAACTTCTTCACCAGAATCTTGTTTTTTTTCATTTTTTTTTTAGTTTTGAGTCTATTTTCCATATGACATTTAATTTGTCTCCTAAACAATACAAGGCTGCCATTTTAAGGTTTATCATTATTATTTCTGTGTATGAGACTTTTGACTGTGAGTATATATGTGCATTGTGGGCATGTCTGGTGCCCTCAGAGGCCGGAAGTGGACGTTGGATCTTCTGAAATTGGTGTTTCAGATCACAGGAACTGAATCTGTGTCTTCTCCAAGACCAGCAACTCCTTTTAATCCATGATCCACGTTCCAGACTTGAGGCTGCCGTTTTAAATGCCTTTCCAATTGCTTCCAAATCCAATTGGGCTTCTCACCCGTGTTAAACCAACTAACCAGAGATTTGATGTGAATTCATTTTTTTTCCGATTATGAGTTAAAATGTAGTCAGGAGAGGGGTGGATCATTTGTGGACCCATTGGGGACATTTTTTGAATCTTAATTTCCATCTTAAATGGACACTTGTAACTTTCATGGTTTGGTGGCTTCAATGTCTGTGTAAGATATCACAGCCTTGCGAGGATATTCTCTTCACATAGGAAGTATGAGAAACACCCTTAAAGTATTTACCTAACTGCTCAAGTGTTAATAAAAACTTGGGAGTCAGAAATTGAGATTAAAGCTTGACGACTCCAAGGAACTGTGGAGGAATGATCAGTTGACCGTACTCTCCACGTTTCCCTGATCAAAAAGCTCTCAAAATCTCCAAAGGCTCCTTCTTATCTCTTCATGTCCTTTTCTATATTTGACTTCCTCTGCCCTCCAACATCTCTATGGTTAATTCCAGTCGGCCAATCACTGACTTTTCCCTTTGATCCAAGGTTAAGCTTTATTGGCACAGCAGAGTGGCAGAGTGAGCAATTCTTCTACAGCACACCCTGAACAGCCCAAGCTGTCATGTGACGATACACACTATGATCAATGTCCTCACAGAACTGAAGAGACCTGAACTTTTCCCTCATCTGCTGAATGTCTGGCGAAGTCTTTGTGAGGATAGCATGAGCTGATTGACTGATATGTGGCTACCACTCTCATCTCAGAGCAGAACTCAACTGTGTTGCTGTCAATGCCTGTTGACCTTGTCTTCTTATAACAACACTTATTTTTACCTCAGATCTGTGGGAATTGTTCAGTGATGCTGTGTGATTGATGGAGATATGGAATGGTTTTGATTTCTTTTATTACATTTGAAAGCATGCCCGGATTTTCCGTAGTGAGCAATTTGTTAATTTTGTTTGTTAATTTTAAACCTTCTCATTTTTCTGTCCAAGTTCTATCAGTTGGGGTGGTAATTAAAGCCTGGCCTTAGGATGTGTAACTAGTGTGAGCTGTAGTTAGGAGCACATGCTTTGGTTAGATTTGTCTTTTCTTTATAACCACGCCCTTAAAACCTTACTTGGAATTGAATAAAATTAATTAATGTGAAACTAATGCTGGCTGTTGTTGAAGGGTATTTTGGTTTCAAAATCACCTGGAGGGTGTTCTTCCCTTCAGCATTTTATTTTATATGGACCATATCAGAACCAATCATTGTTAATCTTCTCTGTTCTAATGCTTGATTGTCCTTTGAGACAGAAACACTATTTTTATTTGTATCCTTCTTAGTCATAAAGAGAGGGAACTATATTTGAGAAATCCTAACATTTAGACTCCTCCTACAGGGAAAGATGTGAATAGAAGACAAGACCATTAGCTTGAGGTTTGGTTTAAACTCTCCAGGTAGCCATGTTTCTCTTCTCAGTTCAAGTCTTAGTAGTACCAGAAAGGCAAGATCAAGGGTCGATAGTTCTGTTCTCTTTGCTCACACCCTAGCCTCACACTCTAGTGTACCACCAGAGAAAGAAAATGAAGATGGCTGAACTAGTAGCATACCAAGAATAGAAAACACATTTATATCAGAGGTCCAATCGGACAGTGGTCCAACCGGTCACTTACATATTGCAAATTCTTTTTCCTCTTTAGGCTCAAGGTTTTCATTAGAGCTTAAAAGAAAAATTTCAGGGCAAGCAAAATGTAAACCTCAACAGCTTCCTGGAGGACTGGTATGGAGAAGAGAAGGGGAAAACAGCCATGAAGTTTGAAATAAGCCACGTGGAGGTTCGGCACATGGTGGCAGGCAGCTATATGGTGAAGAGCAGAGCTTTAGAGAATAAGGGGGTAGCAGAAAAGCAAACAACAGTATTTTTGGTCTGGTCAGCATCTGAAAAAATTAGGAAAAGAAGAAAAAGGAACAAAAGACAGGACCTCATGGAGGTACTAGTGACTGCGCTAGGTGGTTATTCACCTTACAAAAGTAGAGTATAGAGACTCAGGAGAAAGAAAGCTTTTGCTAGGCAAAGGTTGACTCAGAATTATTTCACCAAAGGCAAAATTTTTTTTGACTATCTCATTATGTACTGTAGGTTTCCAGAAAAGGGTGAACTAAAAACCCAATTGAAATGGAGCCAGTCCAAGCAGTCAGCACCCACCATGGCTGAGGATGATAACCACCATAGCTTCTGGAGACAAGCTTTCCCAACATGGCTGCAAATGGACACATGTAATGGTGTAGGGTCCTAAGAGCCTGGAATGTTCCTTTAGAAATTTGGTGTTCTTAAAAATTTAGTGTGGTCAGAACTTGGATACTTCTCTGTATGAGCCAATACTGGCTTAATAGAATGGCACATTTACAGTTTATCTTCTCAAATGTCTTTACAACAACTAGAATCTACTTTTACTGGCTTTCACCATGCTGAACTTGATACTATCTCCTAAACTAGGTTCCTTGGTTTACCTCTTTTTCTGAAGCACACCCCTGCCTCCCCCACTTTTTTGTAAGGATATTTTGAAATAAATTTCATGAACACATTATAAACTGTAATAATATAAAAATAACAATCCACCCAGGAATTCTGTATATTAACCTTATGTTCTATCCATATTAATATGAAATTTTATTATTTGGAATGTTCAAAATTATTTAAAAGCAGTTAAACACTTTTATAAGATACTGGATAAAACTGGATCTATCTAGGAAATCCTGCTGTTTGCACATGCACAGCAAGACTTTTCCATTTATCTTTTTACTGCTTCAACTCTAAGCAAGAGTTTATTTTCTTTCCAACGGTGAATTGCATTGGTTCTTTGCAAAATTTCATTACTATTATAAAGAAAAATTAAAACTAGTCTGCAAAAGTAATAGCTTGCCTATGTTAACACTCCTATTTTCTGTTTGCAGATTCCTCAGGTCAAGTCAGCTAGAAGGTCCCCATCCCACGGCTCCCACCAAACTGAAATATTTCATTGTGGTCCCTCACAGTAGTCTGCTCATTGAGATGAGCATTCTTTCCTTGAGGGCATTTTATGAGGGGGGCTGGTGAAGGCATGCTGTATTCTTCTAATAGCACAGTTGGTTCTAACAGAGGGAGTCATATTCCCTCTCAATTCTTTTATCACCCTTGAGGGAATGCCATTTGAGCTCAGTGATAGTCTTACATATAATATGTCACTTGTCCCCAGATGCCCTGTGCCATGGCCTTGAACTTGTTCTGAAGCCAGAGAGGAAACTATTACCATGACTATTATTATTTATTAAGGATTGATTTTTCTAACTGCATGTTTCATCTGATGACTGAAGGTTTATTAGCAGCATTCTGATTTTGCTTAAATTATTGATCCCTTTAATAAATATTTAGTGTGATTTATTCCAGCAAGAAACGAATGAGTTGAGAGAATGTACTTACAGATCATTTTAATTAAATTTTCATCCATTCTTTGAGAGAAAGAACAATAATAAATTTCTATAAAAGCCTCATTGAATGAGTATTGTATAATGAGTTACAAATGTATTTATTACTGCTCTTTGGGCTCTTGATATTACACTAGTATTTAATCAAAAGACCATTTCACTATTTCTATAAAACAGTATTTTAATGTCTTAATCATGAGCAATAGATAGTATTTAATAATGGATATTGTGATAAAGAATCATTTCTCTGAAGTTCATTTTGTAACCATAATTAAGCTTTTCGAAGTATTTAAGTCAAAATTTGTTAACTCAGTTAAAAGTTTTGTGCTGTCAGCTGGAGTACTTGGTCAGCATTCCAGTTACTCAGTAATCTTCAGTTTGACTTTGTCTTGATGGAGCCTCCTTTTTCTCTCTAATTTTCTCTCTCCCTCACACTCGCTTGCCCCTTCTTCTCTTTCCCCATTCCTCTACTTCACTTAAATCCACATTCTGCGTTCTAAGTAAAAAAATACATGAATTACAATCTTCACAATGGTGTCTCTATCTCTTGATTCCGGCCTTCCTAACTTTGTCTTATATCGATATACGAGAAAACAGTTCAAATGAGGTCTAGACTTGATGTACAATGGCTAAGGAATAGAAGGTTAATTTACTTTTCATAAAGACAGACATTTCTCACACCACTCTGTAAGATCAGAACATGTTGTGCACTGCAGTATTTATTTACTCCTGTTAACGCCACTGGTTCAGTTATAGACAAGTAGCATGCAGTCTTGAACAGGCGGTTTTCCCCGTCGCCTCTGCACTGGCCTTTAAGGGCCACAGCGGCTGTGTGAGAGAATACCTTCTGGTGTTCAGTTCCCTTCCTTTCTTGATCCTTCCCTGTGCAAAGCTATCTCAGAACGGAATGCTCAATCGGTGGAACATTTTTCATCCTGTGCAACACATTTTCCCTTCAGAGTTCCAATTCCTAGACAATTTTATATCTAAAAAAAGAGGTTGACTTGTCCTGCTTCTTTTTCTCATTATCCCAAAGTTTTATCCAGTACCAATAAGAACACAGGATCAATTAAGCCACAGGTAGACGGCTTAATAAGCAAAGAACTTACTACACTAGCCTGAAGACTCAGCTCTATTCCTAGGACACATAGAAAGATGGAAGAAGAGAAGCGAGTATAATAAGGCTTCCTGTGACTTCCTCATGGATGAGCTGGCCCACATGCCCCACCACTGTAAACTTATGAGATAATAATTAATAAGTATATTTTAAAAATTCTAAATAATCTAAATCAAAACATTCAAACCTTTATTTTAAAATTTTATTTTTTATATCTTTATTAATTATCTTTATTTATTTAATTATGTGTTTGGATGTTTGCTTGCATGTGAATATGTGCATGTGAATGCCAATGGCCTAGGAGGCCAGAGGCATCAGGTCCCCTGGAGATGGAGGGATGGAGGTATAAACAGCAGGAGTTATCTCCTGTGGCTGCTGTTAGGGACAGACACAGACATGTTCAGACACACACACCCAGGGATGCATTCACAAGACAACATTCAAGCAGGGACAGCTTTAATCTTACACAACAGACAGACCAAAGAGGATGGGAGACACAGGGAGGGGCTGACAGAGGAGTCAAGTGGGTCTGCCTTTGGATAAACGACACCAAGGGGACTTGCTTCCTGGTGGCTCTGAGTTTATTATGTATTCAAACCCAATGTAGTTTGACGCTTCCTGGAAGGAACATGAGAGGAATCTTGTAATGTGCTTAGTCCACACACATTGGTTCTCCCTTGTGAGGAATCTGCAATGTGTTAAATGATTGCATTTTCTTACAAGCAATTAATTAAGGCTGGCACACATGTCTGTTTGGTTTTACCTTGAACTTGGCAGGAAGTAATACCCAGATTCCATTTCACTTACATTATTAGTGCTTTTTTTATTTATCAGAAACTTCTAGGAACATATTGACATTTACACAATTGCTTTTGTATAAGTCATTTCCCTTTCCTAGAACACCCAGGAACGTTCTGCATGCCTGTTCATTTTCAATCGTTCTCTTGGAAGATGCAATGCATTAGGTCTGGGACTAATAAAGAGACCTCTAGAGAGCTGGTTAACTTGTGTGGAAAAAGCCACTGATTTAGAGTAGAACAGATGTAATTTCTAGCCCCCTTTGTCCCACTTCTAACTTCTTGCATCCTTCCACCCTCTCCACATGCATGGTCTGTAGGACTCTATGGAAGGCCATCCCTAGGCTTGAAGGAAACATTTCATTTACTTGTCAGAAGTTCCTTCCTTTGTAGTGGGTAATAAACACCCCATCTTGTCACTGCAATTGACCCTGCAGAGCTCTCAGAGGGGCTGACCCGAGTGACTGTGGATGGAACTTTGACATTTTGCCTTCATTTGCCTCCTTCCCTCAGTGCAGTTTCTATGGTCCATGCCACGCAGCGCCTTCACAGTGAATTACCTCACTTGTGTTTTTGTGGCAGTCTCCTTCTGAGGGGTCTAACCTACCAAGGGCGTGTGAACCACAAAGGCACGGGGAACAATGGCTTGAATATGAAAGTGGGTGAGTGTAGAAGGGAAGAGAAAGTAAAAAGTAGAGGGCATCTCTGAGAATAGAGGACCTCCACTTAAACGGGAAGAAGATTAGAGAAATTTTGTTTACATTGTGAATGCAGTCATTCGGGCTTAGACTAAAGCTCCTGTATGCAGACTGACATGGGTTGTCATATGTAGGCTTGTCATGAGATATACAGTGCTTTTCCTGTCAGGACTTTCTGTGGACTGGCATTTCTTTTGAGCGTAGAAGGCATTATAGTCATAGAGTTGTGACCTAGTTTTATGTGTCTTTGGATAATAGATTGATCAAGAAATATGGGGTTCAGAGAAAGATTCCTTAAGCAGCAGATACTAAATTAAATACATTTTGGAAAATATATTTCATTAAAGCAGATCCTTTGGAAAGAGGCGGAAAAATATAGTACTTAGATTGCATACTAGCAATGATGGCGGACTGTAAACATCTCAAAAATGAAAACACAAGATGGTATGTTAAAATTGAGAAGAGATTGGCATTTGGATTATAAAATTTATAAACGGATATGCATTGTATTCAGGTTGGCAATGGCATTTGAGACCTGTGAGAATGTCTGGGGACTGAGAAAGACTGTTGAGATTGGTCAGTCACAGGGTGAAGTCGTATTTCAGCCCAAGGTGTTTGGACTACGTTAATCTAAAATGCAGTCAAGCATCGTCGAGTGATTTTAGCCACATTTATCTGTGTGGTCCTGAAACATCTATCCAAACTTGACCACTATGATTTTTCTTCAAGGATGAGGACCTTCAGTCATCGATGGAGCCCCATTCCTTACCGATGAACTTTTAGCTACTGACAGACTCTGGAAGAAAGCTCATCATTGTCTTCCATTGTGCACCCACAGATGAGCCTACCAGCATCCAGCGGATCCTTCCAAACCCATGATCAGACAACCTGCCTCAGTGACACTTACTGGGTTGCACAATAAACCCAAATGGCAGAGGTGGGAAGAGAGGCATACAAAATAAATGGGCAGACAATAGCAGCAGAGTGATAGGAGAGAGTATGTGAGGGGCAAGTAGGAAGGATGCATTTTACACACTTATGAAATTGTCAATGATCAAAAATATTTGGAGCTGGAATTTGAAGTGCCTGGTGTCTACTTGAGCAGTTGATATAAATGTAAGAAAATTAATAAAACATCAGGGCCTTCAGGACTTCTCTCTCATGAAGACTAGAAGAGTTTAGTCTGAGGGAGCAACCAGTACCGAGATGGAAGTAGGATACCCATAATGACAAATGTGCATCCCTTTCCAGCTTCTTTGTAAGATATAGACTTACTTTTATACTGGTGAAAGCATTGAGCTTGTCCTCCGAATTCTTCAGAGTACCTGTAGAAAGAGGAAGTGATCTTCAAAGCTTACAAAGGCTTTGGTGTAGATTTTGGCAAGATATATAAGTGCTATATTAGAATCAATACAGAAAATGGCTTTTAAAAGTTCATAAAAAAGTAGGACTTATGTTTAGAATGTATTCAGGAGAGACAGTCTTGTCATTGCAGTCCCTAACACTGCCTTGTATGGAAGAATAAAAAACTATATAAGAGCAATGTTGCACAGAAATCTCAAAGAAGATAAACATAGATTATCAATCTCAGTTGGAAACTTTAATAAATTTTATTTATTTTCCAGATATCAGTGTTCAAAGCTAAATTTTTTCATGACAAATAAAAGGATATGAAATTGGAATAATACATAATATATGCTATTTCAATTAATTAAATGAACATGAGAAAGCTATAAATTTCTACCAAAGAACATTAAAAATTTAAACTAAGTCATACTGCATTCATAAGTGAAGATGTCCTTTTATAAATTCTATTTTCAATGCAATTCCCAATAAAGTTTTGTTTTGATATTTGGAATATTCAGAGATGATTCATGAATTTATACAAAATTACAAAGATAGTAGAAAACTATTGAAAGTCCTTGGAAAGGTGAGAGGACATGTCTCCCCAAATTTCAAAGCATCCTGTATATCTCTAATCTCTTGGGAGTGGCAAGGCCTCCCTTGCCATCATGTTTCAGAGTTTCCACAACTCGATATAAGTGTCAGAATGGTCTAATAAACATTTTTCTTCCAGTTTAAATTAATTTTTATTAATTGACATAATTTTAAAACAAATTTTTAAAATTTATAGCATAATTCAGTGTCTTTCTTCAGTTCTTTTCATGTGATTAATATCTCACAGAGACAAATGCTTTATAGTTCACCACGTAAAAGATGTTACTTCTTAACTCTTTGGTTTTAGATCAAAGACATTGTCCATATACACCAAAGGTAGAAAGCAGTAATTTAACGTGTTTTACAGTTTACTCATTTTTGTGGCTATGCTGAAGATCATTATTGTTCAACTGTAGGGAATTTCTTGGGATTGTTTTAATTTAAAAACCTTCTTCAGTGAGAGTAAGCTTCTTTCCAAATTTTCAATGAAATTATTTTAATAGATTTTTGATATTGAAATTTTATGTAGCTCCCCTTTGGTCTCTCCACATTGTTTTCTAGATCTTCCTATTTTTTTTTCTCAAGAGGATTATCTATAATTCATTGTCCTCCAGGAGACTCCATGGAAAGCCCAGAAGTGTGACTACAGGGAAAGTCCAAGAAGAATTGCACACAATTGTTTCAATCAAAGTTATATAAATTCTTCAAGAATTATGTGTTATTATATGGGAATCTGAATATATTTATAAGTATTTTAAAATCAGTGTTCACCCACTTCATTTATAATCTAGATATTTGCATATTAAAGTGATTTTAGAAAAAAATCACTTTGTATTTGTGACTGCCTTATTTCAGACATACGTTGCATTAACTTTTGTTGTAATAAAAATTGTACTAGGGCTAGAGAGTTGGCTCAAGAAGTTGCAGGTGCCTGTCACCTGACAGTGTAAGCTCCAAGACCAGTGTGATACCTGTGACCCACGTGACAGAAGGAGAGAACCAACTTTCTAAGTCTTTCGCTGACCCCCATACAAGTACTAACCCATGACCCCTTCCTGCTCCCAAATAAATGAATATAATGAATTTTTATATAAACCAGTACTGTCCAAATTTTGGTTTCATGGCTGTTTAGTTTTTCAAGTTCAATACCCTTATTAACGCTTAACTGTAACATGGGCTTCACTTCCTGCCCTGACTTGCCTGACTTGAGCTTTCTCTGTCCTTGCTACAGGTCATTTTCATCCGGCCACTGTGAATCCTGTGGTAAGAACAATTTTTGTGATGATTCCTTGGTACTGGGCTGTTTCCCAGTAGACGTTCCATCCTATGAGGCTGTTAGAGTTCTTTTCCTTTGGCCAACCCTTTTGGCAAAGGATCTTTTATCTTCCTTTCTGCCATTTCTCTGTCCTCTCTTTCTGAAGGCTGTTTCCCTTTATTTAATTTTCACCTTTGTGCTCCTAGATGAGTTTCACACTTGCCCTACGGATCTAAAACCCGACATCAGAATCTTCTGAGTGATTCCAGGCTGCTAAATGTGCCTTCTCTCCCAGCTTTCTGGCTTTACACATAGGAGAGACATCTCCCTAAAGCAAAATCAAAATTTATCAGCATTCCAACCACAGATTTCCATAATTTTTCACTATTTTAATTTCTTTAAAATTATTTATACTTCAAGTTGCTTAAGTAACATGTTGTCTTGATTTGTTTTGTTCTCCCTATTTCTACTCTTTCAAATTCACTCCCATTAATTCTTACATTACGTACTTCTTAAGAAAAAACTTTTTAAAAAAAATCATAACTTTAGTCAAAGTTAGAAAGAAGTGTCTAAGTTATTGAAGTATTAAATGTGAGCTAACTGACAAAGTAATTACAATATGTTAAAAAACGGTTCATTACCACAAAAAACACTTTAATAGAGAAGTGATATTTTCCAAATTATACAGAGTACATTTACATTTTTCTTTGTGTTCATGGTTCACACAATGGTTCTAATATCAATACATATGGCTGCAGAGTTATTTAATTTTCCGGCTATTTAAATGTTTTAAATTATATTTTACACACAAATAGCTTTATGACAAAGATTTACTTCTTACAAAAGAGAGTTGAAACAGAAGTTCAGGAAGCTGAGCAACAAGTGAAGGTGAACCTGCAAACTGAACCGGGTGAACTGAAGCAAAGCTTGAGTTCACTTCCTAATGGAAACGTTTGTAAAGATCTGCTTCAGCGTAATTTGAGAATTCATTCATTTTCTCTACTTGATTTCTTTGCTTAGCAATCTTTTGCAAAGGCCGGCAAGATGGCTCAGCAGGCAGAGGCAATTGTGTAGAGTCCTGATGATCTGAGTTCCATCCTGGGTACCACTAGGTGGCAAGAAAGAACTGAGTCTCCAGAGGGTTGTCCTCTGACCTCCATATGTGTTCTGTGGCAGCAAAGTACCACATGTACAAATGAATGAATGAATGAGTGAATGGATAAATGAATAAATAAATAAATAAATGAATAAACTTTTGCAGGATTTCCTTAGCCCATATTTCGTAAATCAAYATTACATGCTATGCTTTTTCAWTACTAGCCAAAMTYATTCCTCTCAAATGTATAAAGCTGTAAGTACATACATAGCAAATACTTAATAAGCGATACATTTTATACATGATAATTCAAATGAACTCATAATTGTTCATTTTCATTGTTCCTAATTAGGATGTATACACTTGGACATAGTGGCTAAAATGGTGATTAATACACATAACTATAATAACTTTGCTAATTATAAAATTTCAATCAATTTCAAAAGGACTTTTATTTCCAACATGGTGAAAAAATCTTGCAGATTTTATTTTAAAATATAGGTTAATAAGCTTTAAATTTGAGGTGGAGCAAATTGTACAAGCTTGAATCCCTCTATCAAATTTAGATTTTTCTCCTTTTCCCTAGAAATGTTCTAATATTTATTTATTTGCTAATTTATTTGTAGACAGTATTTTATGTGTTAAAGTCCTGTCTGTCCTGGAACTCACTCTGTAGCCCAGGCTGGCCTCAAACTCACAGAGATCTGCCTGCCTCTGCCCACTATGTGCTGGGATCAAAGACATGTGCCACCATGGCCAACTTTCTCATCTTTATTTTTCAAAGACCCTGTCAGTTCATGTACAAAGGGCCCTTCCGTGTCTGGAATATCTCTCACTTTTACAAACTTTCTCTGTCCCTTTCTGTGATGACCCCTAAGTCAGGAGGCGGGGTAAAAGCTGCGATATAGTTGTCCTCTTTAGGGCTAAGCACCGCTCAATCTCCTATGCTCTGAATACCGGTCAGTTTTGGGGCTCTGTACCCATCACTTCCTTCATCCTTTAACTAAGCACATCCTATGGATCTCCTTGAGTGTGTGCCTCTCACCTGCTATTGAACATGGCTAAATCTTAAAGTGAATCTACGTTGATTCCTAGTTTGAGTAACATTTTCATTNGTTAAGATATCAACTTACCTGGTTCCTGAATGCATTATCAATCAATGGTGTTCCGTCAAGGAATAACCGTCTCTACTGATCCTTCTCAGTGGTTCCTGCTTCTATAGAGTACACAGGATGATGGAAAGTGATCATCTTCAGAAAAGAGTCTCTCGACCTCCCTATTGACGGTCTTGGCCACGGAGAACGGTGAGACTGTCTGCAGTCCTGCCCACATCTGTGCATCCCGTATTTCTTTCCTAGGAAATTGTGTGGCAAGCTCTTTTACTGCTCAGTCACTTCCCTGGCCAGAAATTGAGATTCAAATCTGCCTGTTCCATTCTAAAGCCAAATAATTCCATGTGCTCAAGTACATATCAAATCCCAAACACATAAACCAACTATACATGAGATGCATGGCTTATAAACTTTTGAACTCTTTGTTGTGTATTGGAAGCACCTCTAGCAGGGTACAAGTTGAATTTAAGAGGTTAGTAAAAATTATTTGGTATTATTAATAATATTTTTTTGGAAAAACAGTGCTTAACTCAAAATGAATGATTTGTACACTTCCCTTAAAATAACACTAGTGCAAAGTTGTATCAGTAGTATCCATTTTTAGCTTAAACACTATTCAACATCTATCTAAATTCTAAAAGACAGATAGCTTATACTATTTTCATCATTTTAAAAAGGAATGCTTCACAAAGATATAACAGGAACTTAGAGTCTTCCCACTCCCCCTGAAATAAATAAGTATTTCTAAGTTCCACAGGAGGAACCTAGGTTTGCAAAGGCCAATTAGTGTGGATGAGATGGAAGATAGTGATCTCGTGCAATTACATTAGAAGTGAGAACTGTTTAAGGTCTATGTCCAGTCTCAAGATTGTATTTGGTGTGCATTTTAGAAAATGGAGATCAATTTTAAAAGCACACAGGAAAACCAATTTTTGTTCTCCTTTTCTGCAGTAGCTA
>LOEQ01014784.1:0-10510 GCA_001685075.1 Bramus lutescens
GGGGGGGAAGAAGTTGAAATTTTTAATAATCAAAAAGTAAAGTATTAAATATAGAGAGTAGGCAGAGCCAGAGAGATTCCATGTAGCTGCTGAAGGGCAGAGATGCCAGAACTCTACCCAGTATTCCACAACCTTGTGGCAATACAGAGAATAAAAGAAATGGGTTAATTTAAGATGTAAGAGCTAGCTAGTAATATGCATAAGCTATTCTCCAAGCAGTGCTGGAATTAATAAAGTTTCTGAGTGATTATTTGTGTCAGGACAGCTAAGAAACACACAAGCAGTCTCTATTGACAGATTAGGAAGAGCCCAAGTTCATCCCCAGCTACCCAGTTTCTCAAGACTAACCTGGGCTACATGAGACTATGTCTCAAAACAAAACAAGTGGGGTTCTGATACACCACCACCAAAAGTTTAAAATTGGTATAGGCACTTAAAAAAACTACCATCATCTATAAGGTAAACAGGCCTACCAGATAGCCCAGTTCCCCAATCCCTAAGAGAGAAAGTAAATATATCTCTGGTAGAAGATAAGTAAAAAAGATGTAATTGAGGCCCTCTTCATAATGCCTCAGGATGGGCAAACAATACGATGACCATCAAAACTGGAATAAGTAAGTAAATTATGGTGTATTCATGGAGTAGAGTCCAATAGAACGATGAAAATGAGCAGATGATAAATACAGCAATTATTCTCACGAACATGATAACAAAAGTTCTATACAAGAAAGGAAGGGAAGAGGGGACGGAGGGAGTGAGACAAGTAATGGAAGAAAGATAAATAAAATAGTGGATACTATGTGATACCATTTCTATGAAGTGCAAATCTAGGGTCTAGAGATGGTTGTAGTGTTGACTTTGGAAGTCAGGATGGTCGTGATTCCTGAAAGAAAACAGGAAGGATTTATCTGAGGTCCTCTGATGGTCACATGGGCATGTTCATGTGGTCACTTCCTGTGCGTTATGTTATGTGATAATCATCTCTGAAGAATATTGTCATATACATAGGAATATGCCCACAGTAGGCTGCTAAGTGGGAAGTGTGCTGGGTGGGAAGCATCATGATTCTAATAAAGGGAGGATGGGCATATGCGTGGGAAGCTAAATGGGAGGCACACTTGCCAAAGTTCCTAGTGACTGTCCATGACGTGACTTCTGGGATGACTATTATTGGTTGTCTACTTGACTACATCTGGAATTAACTAAAACCCAAATACTGGGCATGCTGGTAAGGGATTTTTTTTCTTAATCATTAAAGAATTTCAAGTGGGAAGACTTACTTCTTATCCGTATCTTTGAGGTAGAAAGACAAACCTTTAATCCAGATCTTTTGAGGTGGGAAGAGCCACCTTTAGTCTGGGCCACACCTTCTGCTGGCAGCCTATAAAAAGGGCATGGAAGAAGGAAGCTTGCTCCCTTTGACCACTTGTTCTTGTCCTCACTGCCAAATCCATTCTCTCACTGACATTAGAGCTTTCATTTTTGGGATCCTGGCATATACTGAAGACCAACTGAGACATCCAGTCTTGTGACTGAGCAACTACTAGACTCTTGAGCCTCTGTTTAAAGGCAACCTTCATTGAGTTAGCTGGAACACAGCCTGTAGTAACTCTAGTAAGTCCTCTTTCTGCATATAGAGAGAGGTTCACTCTTTGAGTTTGGCTATTCCAGAGAATCTTGACAAATACACTTTCTATTGACTAATTTGTACAAAAAATGTCTGCATAGACATAAATGTAGATACACATTTTATAAGAATTTGCTTGCAGCGAACAGGGTATAAAAAACCAAACACATTAAAGTAGGCTTAAGGAATCAGGGATTTCAGTTGCTTATGTACCATATTTTTGACACACTTGAATAAGCAAGAAAAATCTATGTCATTTTCTAAATAAGCTCAACAATTTTAGTAATTTAGAGCACTGCATCCTGATTTTTGAGGATAACGACACATTACTGATTTTACTGCACTGCTCTGATTACCTTATTATCAAAATATGTAGTTCTTTCGGTGTGGTAATATAAGTCTAAGAGTTTTATTTTTCGCAGGCAATAATAATATATATTTCACAAACCAAGATAAGTTAAATATTATATTCTTTAACTTAGGTAATGAGATAATTTGCAAACTGTCTTGTTTTTAACTTATATTTGTCTCTCTTACTAAATTTCTTCCAATTTCATGTATTTTTTCTGCACCATGTATTGAAACACACCAAAAATTGGTGTCATCTAAAAAACTTTCATATTTGATGCAATTCTTAAATTTTAAAAAGATACTAAACTTCCAGAAATATAGTGTACTTGTAATAAAATTCTTTTGATTGATATATAATAAAAAATAGCTACAGCTTTTCAAAAAACTTCTTATTTCTTTGTGAATACTATAAGTTTTAACGTTTTAATGATTAACATTATTGAAATTTGAAACCATGAATAAAATTGTGTAAATTCCCAACAATGAACTAGCAACTCTAAAGCCTTTTAGATATTCCTTCCATGTTTTTTTTATTTACATTGAACAGGCATGATTTATTCATATTGGTACTTAAGTATTCATTTTTTACTTATTTAATAACTAATAAGTCAAGTTTTTTTTTGTTGCTGTAAACATATGAGAACAAAGGACTTTGTTGTCAGCTCATCCTAAAGTTTAAAAATTGCTTGAGTCTTTTATATAAACATCTATAGACACACATGCACGCACACACACACACATACACACACATAGTGGGTATGTGAATGTACTTGGCAACACTAATTTTTTATTTTTATATTGAAATGGCTTCATATCTCTTTTTCCCTTTCCTTTCTCATTCCCCTACCTGTTAACCTCCCTTGAATCCAATATGACTCTTTCAATCTTAAGTTGATAGTCTATTTTTCTATTAATAAATTTCTTAAATACACATATATTTATATTTATGCATATGGGTGTGTGTTTGAAAGTTTGAAATTTACTGAGTTCATTTATTTTATATTTTTGTATGTATTCTATTTCATGCCAGACTACTCAGTACTGGATACCAATAAGAAGGCTCATCCACAGGAGTCCTAATTCTTCTTCCAGCAATCAATATTTGCTGAAACTCCTTTGCCAAGATTTTGGACCCAATGAAATTAACCCCTCCCATGTTATCATGTCTTTTGGTATTATCAGTTATGAATCTTGTTTATGCCATCAAAATAAAGTTGTTTACTCAATGATAATCCAAATAATTAAACTGCAATGGTATTAAAAATATAAAATACAAAGCTTTCTTCATATCAAGTCTTCATAATATCCACCAGTATCTGATTCTTATTTTTCCACAGAAAAATTGAGCAGTCTTATGTATGCTATTCTTAAGCATTTTAATGAAGGATAAATATATGAACATCACTTGGAAAAATTATTTTATTTTCTTCTCAAATAAAAACAATACTTTATATCCTCTGCTTTAACCATTTTGAAATAGTTCTCATTCTTGGATAATTGAAGTAGATCATCAACTAGTTCAAACAGTTGATAAATGAAAATGTAGCTAGTTGCCAAATTGAATGAATTTCGTATTTTTCTGTAAATTTTGTTGTTAATTATTTTAAGACTTGCAATTTTTATAATGGAAACTCTATATTTTTAGAGGATTTAATTTACCTTAGGTGGCAGTAAGAATCCCTACATCACTCTTCCTCTAATATCAGTCTTCAGAGACAAAGAAGAGCAAGAGTCACCCACTAGTGCAATTGTATCAGTAGCAATTCTGTCTTGGAGCTCAGTTACAGTCATAGTACAATGAGTCACAGAACAATATAGAAAAAAGATTTTCTGTAAGCATATCTGAATGGTGCCTTTATGGCACATCTAGTATCAGTTAGTGTCACGTTCTCTGGTCAGACAAGCTTTTAATCAACAATAAAATCAGCTTTGGTGTGGCAATAATGGAGAACAAAACACTTTTTTGAGACTGTTTAGTTCCAGAACACATATATGTATCCCATATTAGTACTAATTTATTTGAGAAAGAGGGGGTCTCTAGCTCTCATCCCCAAATCTTTGGAAAATCATAGTTCTCTATAGATGAATGTTGAAATGTGTTGTCTCAGAGGTTTCCCTGACACCAGTCAAAGATATGTACTCCAGTGAAAAAGGATCATATTTTTTCCAGATTCAATGCCATAAGAAAAATATATTGTGGTGAGACTGTTCAGAGCCAGTAAATCTATAGTACGTGTACACCAAACTGTAGATGGGAGCTAAAGCTCAGATATGGTGCTAGAGAAGGAGCTAGAGTTCCATGTTAGGGTCAGCAGAGAGCAGGAAAAGGATGCTGCACTGGACATTTCTTGAACATCTGAGACTATAAAGTCACCCCAGCAACCCACCTTCTCTAAGAATATCACACCTATTCCAACAACACCACAATTTTTCAATAGTTCCTGTGCCTAGGAGCCCATGTGGCAATTTTCATTGAAACTAAAACAATTTGATTGGCCTTTGCTGTGATGAAAAAAGAAGTGCAAAATTATTGTACTTGTTTGGATTTAGGAGGCAGTACATTCTTTATGTTGGTATATTATTCTAGCTCATATAGTCAGTGACTTGAAAAGATACTATTTTTAACTGTGGCCTAGCATAAGAATGGTTCTGTAACTTACCCCAGCTGCCATGCTGACTTCTGTACAACTTGCATTATATGATCTGGCAGATCTGATGGTACTTGAGTGTCACTAGAAGATTGGGATGTTCTTTGCAGAATTGATAGGCAATCACAGATGAATCTTAATATATGCTTCCAGAATTAGAAGAGTGGTATAACAATCTTCTATGCATAATTACTTTTCCACAGAGAGAAAGCTCTTTTGTTTTCCATTGGGCCTTAGTGTAGTAAACACTTAACAATTAGCCATCAAGTTACCATGGGATTAACTGATGCTTCTTTTATGAGCTGAAAGCGATGAGACCTAACAACTCATAACAATGTACTACATAGCAGAAACACATTATTAAGTGAAAATAGTAAATACTTGATCAATATAGAGCATGATTGGAATTCATAATAAAAAATAGGACTAATGGATTGAATGCCTAAGCTTCCTACTCCAAGATTCAATGTCTTGTCTCCTTAGGGAACATCTTTATAATTGAACAAAACCAAATTTTGGTGTCTAGATATTCTAAATGCCAAGTGATTGTCTGCTTAATTAAAGCTCCATTTCTGGGACATTCTTGAAGGAGGTTGGCAATAGCAAGTATCCATGGTAAGCAGAATTCTGGACAAGGTGTATGACCATACTTTATTCTAGGAAGAAAAAAAGTGGTCAGATGTGTGATTATACAATAATGTATAGGCTAAAGTAATTGAATAATTTGGAAAGTTTGTGGGAAAGATTCTTTGCAGAAATCTGCAAATGATGTGACGATACTTCTGTTCGATTAATGGCCACCCAAAAGTGACTTTAGTTGAAGAACACTTCAATAATGAAATAGGTAAGTAGATATATGCCTTAGAAATGAGAATGAAGGCTTTGATCACCACTCCATCTAGAAACAAGATATAGTGAGTTCCTTACTGAGTTTGGAGGAATATTAAATGGGTAATAGAAGAATAAATACAGTTATAAAAAGCAGCTGTTTCCACATGACCAGTTATAAAAACATTTTTTAGCTGTCACAAATGTCCCCTATTTTCAAAAATTATAATTGTGTGCATATATAAATATATTTATATATGTATAGTATATGTTCTATTTTACTTTAAGTTTCTCAATCATATAACAGATTAATATCAGTGCTTGACTATTATTTAATAAATATTATCAGGTTTATGTCATAGACTAATAGAAGGAAGCATTTCTCAAGAGTCCTTGCAGTCTATTCTTGGAGAAGTTTTAACATTTTAAATTATGTGTGGGACAGATATATAAGGATATGAGGAACCATGATCTTGTTAGTATCTTTGTTTGGCAATTAACTATGACATATGCTGTAATTTTGTGTCAACTCAAAAAAGGGTTATGTTTGTAAGAACAGGTCATGATTGTCAGTCTGACAATATTTGTATTCACATGAGAGAAAAAACCTCTAGGTGCAACCCTAAGGGATTTCCAAAAAGGCTTAACACACAGAGGGAGATGTTCCTTCAAAATTAGTAGCCTTTTCTTCAAGGTAGCACACTTATAAAACAATCAGAAGAAAAGAACAATCTGTCTGACTGCCTTTTCTTCTTAGCTTAGAGCTACTGTATTTTAGACCCCTGCCACTATCCTCCACTGACATCAGAATCTAGTCTTATCAGCTTTGTAATAAGAAAGGCATATTACCCTTTCTCCAGTGATCAGATACTTCAACCTTATTTGGTACCAGAGTCTTGTTGATGGAGAATATTATTTCTAGGTGCTATTCTGTCTTTTGATTTTTCCTCTATAACAAACAATAATAAATTTGAGAGAAAACTGGACATAAATTTATAATTAATACTAAAAAGGGACAAAACAGATACGAGACTCTTAGAAAATCAATATGTGAGTATTTTACATTGTTTGCAAAAAGGGTCAGAGAAAATAAACAGTATGTCTATAATTTCTGGAAGGAGACATGGACAAATATCTCCTAGCAGTTGAGGTTAAATATTTAGGTCAGAATAAATAAGGAAAGCTACAGCAATTTGTGATTATAAAAACCTCCCGGGAACAACAATAGATCAGAAAAGAAGAAAGAAACTATACTGGAAGACATTCCTATGAAAATAAATTTTAAAAACTAAAATGCATGACTCATGAGATAGTTTAGCAAGCAAAAGAGCTTACCAAACAAGCTTGATGATTTAAGTTTAATTATCCAGTTCATATCTAAAGGTGGAAGGACAGAGCCAACTCCAAAATGTTAAGTTATATTCTAACCTCTAACCTAAACATGAATGCCTCCTCTTGAATGAACACACACACACACACACACACACACAGAGACAGAGAGAGAGAGAGAGAGAGAGAGAGAGAGGGGTCATACATGTATACATATCATAAGTTAAAAGAAAAAGAAAGAACCTGAAACATAATTTCTGATTTGGTTTCCATTCCAAGGCAAACCATACAGTGATGGTTTAAAACTTGGGGGAGTCAAGACAATTGTAGTAGTATTATATTCTTATGATATATTGAAACAATTAACATTGGTGCTTGGTATTTCTGGCAACAAGTTTTGCTCTAATGGTTATAACTTCTTAGAGATGAAGACTGTCTTTGTGTTTGAATTGTATAGATAGTAACTTAAAGTGGTATTATTTGAGAGGGCTAGTTGCAGGACAGGTATCAAAGATACAGAGAAACCCTGTCTGGAAAACCACCCCCACAAAACAAAGAGAGGGATCATTACATAGTTTTAAATAGCTTTAAATTGGGTTTCACACATATTGAAGGATTTGTCTGTGTTATATTTATTATAAAAAGCTTTCCCTTTTCATAAAGATAAGAAATTACAATTAATGGCATACATATTAAAATATATCAATATTGGAAATAAGTGATATATTTAACTTCTTGTAATCTTAGTTCCTGCAAAAAGTAATGTGAATAATTATCTACAATTATCAGTTTCTAAAACAGACTATACCCTTTAAAAGGGAAATATTGTCACAATTTCATGTTTATTTATCTTTGCTTTGCTTATAAGAGCATGGGAAATACTGTTTTATCAATAAAAAAATCCATTTAAACCTCAAGGGTTCAGGCTTTCATTTTAAATATAAAATGTTCTCCTTGTGAGGTCTATATTTTAAAGAAAATCTCCTGCAAAAAAAGTTTAAAAATTTAAAAAGCATGGCAGTAAATTGAGCATAAATAATTGTATACAACATTCATTTGAAAATTTGCCTAAAGAAATCAGAAACATATGGTGTCATATGTCAACCATCGAGACACAACACAACCTAGGAAATGCTAATTTGAAAGAATAAGATTTCCAGCCCAACTTTCAAGTTCCAATTAGGCTTTGCAAAACATGAGTTTGAAATAACTGCACTTTTAATAAATCTTGTAGATATAAAAGTAGGACAAATATTAATGTGAAACCTCAATTGGGACTGCTTGCATTGCATAAACTTTTATTTAGTTATAATAGCATACAGAGAAAATTCATCTGAGATACAATATGAACAAATCTCATTAAAGAGAATAGAACTGTAAATATGTATCTGAGAACAGTTTTGAATAAGCTTTCACTAAGTCTCTAAGAGTAAATAGGAAAATTTGTAAAGGTTAGAGAATTTTTAAAAATTACAAATATTCTAATGAAAAATGTAAAAAAATGATGATGCATCTTAATTAATGGCTGTTTAGTTAATGATTTGAGCCATAAATTTTAAACTTATATCAAAGCTCTTAATTAGAAAAATTGATAAATGAATCATCCACTTCAATCAACTCTTTCTAGCTTAGTATTTCTTTTTCCTTCTTATTTGGGATTGGGGGACTACATGTGTTTGCTATTCTGGTAATCATGGAGACATAATGATTACTACATTTTTGTCTGAGTCTATATCTATAAAATCCTGTGCATGGGTGATATTGCCTTATTAGTTGTTTTCAAAAAGCATTTACATTTTAAATATCTTAGATTAAATGTCTTAGATTCAGGTATTCTCTGTAGTTAATTTTTATAATAACTGTAAAGTTACCAGAAAAAAAGTTTTGATCTTGCTATACTCAATAGCATGTACACAATCTCCAGTTGCAAAATTCCCCAATGTAATAATAAAATTTTAGATTAGAAAATATAGCCAAAAATATGAGAAACTACATCTTTGTTCTGCAATGTGACTTAGACATCTGGAGTTATGTTAATGGTGATATGTTTTGTATGGCTACCCTTTTTCTCCTTTGTCTAGTTAGACTCTGCTTTTTTTGTATTCCAGCTGAGTGGAGCTTTCTTTTCAATCTTGGAGCAACTCAGTATCATATGTGAATGGGATGTCAAATTGTACAAAGCTCAGCTAAGGAAAGGGTATTCTGAGTCTACAGACAAGGATTTAATTGTTACTATGTTAAACAAGATTGATTTTTTGCTATATATATATTTCTATCTATTAACCTCATAAAATTCTGTGTGTGTGTGACATTATTCAGAATTCACAGGTTTTATTTATGGATTTAGGAATTTATGTAAATAAACAGATACATGTACATATATTTGTGTGCATGTGTGCGTATTGCAAAAAAAATAAAATAGTTCATGAATTTGAACGGGTCAAGTAGTCATATATGGGAGGGATTTGAGAACTGAAAGGGAAGGAAGAAATGATGCAATTTTCTTATTTAATCGAAAAATAAAAGGCATAATTTAGAAAACCTAAAATATATATTGTATTAGTCAGTATTCGCTAGATTAACAGAATTTGTTGGATCAGGACCTCTGACATTACTTGTTTCTGGGCAATCAGGAAACATTGCTTGTTTTTCCATCATTGGCTAGATATTATCAGGACCTTTGGCAGCACTACACACACTCCAGGTTTCTTCCTTCTGGCCTGTTATGCCTTAACTTCCTACATAGTCACACTTTTTTATTTATTACATGACCACTCAGCAGTAGCCAGAGATTTTGCTCAGGCCTTGTTTACCTTGCCACAGGAGGGTTCAGCAACTCAACAATGCGTGCCTTAGGTTTGCCTGCCCAACAAGATCTTACCTGCCATTGAATATGGCCCTAAAAGAGCATTCATGCCTGGAGAGCTGCCAGGGATGGGGACAAGGCAATAGACTTTTGAATTACAAATAACTAGGTATAGATAACCTCCTATGGGGAACTGCAAGAGGGATATCTGAGTCATAAGTACCTGGACTTGCCTTAGTTGCTGTCCATTGATGTCAGAGCTGCTGCACAAAACATTTAAAAAGAATAAGAATTAACAATACCACCCCATCAATTAATGCATATATGAACATCAAGGAGGGATCCAATAGCAGTTTTATCTTAAGCCAAACTTTTTCAAAAATGGGGGAGTCAAAGGCAATAACCTCACCCTTAATAAATCAATCTGTTTATGGGGAACTGATAACATGAAAGGGGAGTATATACATTATCAATTCTGGGATATTCCTTGATGGTAGCAGATTGATCCATGACTGGGCATGTATCTCTTTCTGGGACTGATATTGGCATTATGAACATCTAAGGAAAACCACAAGAATACCTTCTGCTATTGGTTAAAAGTTGCCTGGCAGCTTCCATTGGAGGGAAATAGGCTCTTTCCATCTCAATATGGGCAGGGGTGTGTTTGTTAGCAGAGATGTCCAGTGCTTCTAAGCTGGGTTGATCCCCTGGTTAGCAAAACCGCGAAAGTTCATATGAAAAGGACCTCTGTAAAGGGCAGATGAGGACCCCTCCTAGCCTCTGGTGAGAGAGTTCTGGCCAACAGCTCCTTAAGAGCTCTGTTGGTCCTCTCCATATTGGCTTGTGTGTATATATATATACATATATATACACATATACATATACATATACATATACATATACATATACATATACATATAC
>LOEQ01014785.1:0-15579 GCA_001685075.1 Bramus lutescens
GTGGGGGGGAATGGGAGGGAAATGGGAGGAGGGGAGGAGGCGGAAATTTTTAATTAAAAAAATCTTAAAAAACATAAATTAAAAAACAATAAAATAAAATCAGTCTACTGAATAAAGGGACAAAAAATAAAACTTAATTTGCTGTGCGTTAGGTGTTTTACATTGAAAAGAATCATTTTACCTTGACATATCCTGAAATTTTATACTTTTAGAAGACCTTCTTGTTATTCAATAAACAGTGATTGGGAAGTGACATAGCTTATCTCTGCAACCAAAGTTTTCTGAGTAGAGCAAGAAGAATAGTGTTCATAACGAAGCTTGGAGAAGTGTTATATCATTTCAATCATGGTTTCATTGATAGCTTTTAAAAATACACTGTTAGGATTTATGAATCCTAAATGCCTTAAAATTTATTAAGATTGATAAATACTTCTTAATTAAAGGATTTAAATAGTGTTTGCATGTGATTATAATGTTTAAACTCATGGGAAAAAGAAACTGTGGAGGGTAAGTGGATAATTTTCTTTACATTAAATTTTACTAAAAATGTGCATACATGGTAAAATGTGTCACAATATTTTCATAAAAACACATTTCAGAAAAGATGTCCTGAGATTTGATAATACATCAGATAGTAGAAACTTGATTAACAAATTCTCATATTTCATGTCAATTTTTCAAATAATAGATTTTGGCAATTTTGATATTCTATAATCATCAAAGTGTCTGTAATCAAATTTTAGCAATAAGAAAAAATAGTCAAATACCTTATCAAACATATACAAGTGTTCAGTAGTTAATCCTTGTTTAATCAACTGTTAATTATTATATATTAGAAAAAATTGTATAATTAATTCTGGTTTGCTTTCTTTCAATTTTCTGTTACATGTGTATGCTCTAAGTATGCTTATTTTCAGAATAAATTTAATTATGTTTTGATATAGAATTTTACTCATCTCATTTGTTAGCAAATACATACTACTAGAGGAGTTTTCCTATTTTTTGGAATAGATCAGCTCATATATACACAATGTTAACCTTAAGAGGACTTTTTGTCTTATTTTATTAATACAACATAAGATTCATCAGAGCATATTAAATAAGCATTGCAGATTTTTTCACCAGGTAAAGTGGGGACTTGATTACTACTGAGCTATAAGTGAAACAGATGCAGCAATTGTCATAGAATATTCACTAAATTTCTGTTTAGTAAAGAGAAATAAAATTTCAAAGTCAATAATTACTAAAAACGACATTTTTTATTCTTTACAAGTTAAAATATATAGGATCATATCAAATATAAGAATAACTTGGTTTTAGGTAAAGAAAAACAAAAAGAATATATTTGGAGAAGAAAATAATTTTACCTACATGTTTAAACAACAGCAACAAAAAAAGCCTTGTAAATTTTTACATGGAGGTTCGAGACATGCATACTATGTGTCCTAGCTCTCCAGGGACTAACTCTACAGACTTGGCTGGCCTCAAACTCACAGAGATCCACCTGCCTCTGCCTCTCAAGTGCTGAGATTAAAGGCTTGAGCCACCACCACCCAGTAAGATAGTTTTATAAATTCTTAATTAGGTAAATATAGTACTCAATGCTATTTTATTTTTATATTGTATGTTATATCGTTAAGTTTTAATCTAAGACTGTTGTCAACAACAGATAAATTATAAAGAGGAAAGTCCAAGAAATATTGATCATCCTATTTTTAAAATAATAGATCACATTCGAGATGATACTTTGGAAATAATAGTTATATTTTCATTATGAAGAGAAACAATCTTTAAACAATATATCATATTCTCTTAATTATGTGGTGTCATTTCATGAACTTAATTCATATCTTTATTCTTATGTCTTGTATAAGAAAAGCTTTGATATTTTATTTGTACTGTTAATGCAGGTCAACTTCTAGTACAAATTCTATGAATCACTCATAGGTCAAGAAAATTGTAGGTGACAAAAAATGTCGACCTGTGAATGGTGAATGTGCCTCAAATATGAACTCTCCCCCTCAGCTCTACAATCTACAAACGGCTTTCTCTGTTCAGTCTTTTCATATTTCTTTATATACTTAACAAGAATTTAATGAACTGATAAAGCAAACAATTTGATTGAAGGCATATCTTAAGAAAATGCTACACGACATCTAGATATGCTTATGGTACAGTTGCAATAAAACTTATTCTTCTGGATCTTAGAGGTCTTGTGGATTAGAAGCCAGTGTCATAGACACACAGCAAGTGCACTGCTATGGAATTTATCAGCAACATTCTTTCAAGACAATGCTCTGACTAATAAAATGGAACTATGTGACAGAAGTTTCTGGGTTTCACTTTGTGGATAAGAGGTCAAATTCAATAATTAATTAAGAAATGGAAGCTAAAGTACTAATGATTAATTACTTCTTTAGACTTAAAGCACTCTAAGGTAGCTCAATTTATTTTGCCTTGATTAATTTACTGAAAATGAGAATTCTATTCACAAGTATAGTAAAACAGCAAGAAGAGATGTAGGATTAGAAAACAATGATAAAAGTCAATAGAGAATGAAAGCATCAAACACAATTTATATATTCATTTATGTAGAACATTTTACTATTCTGATGACTAAGTGGATAAAAACTTGAGTTGTTTGATTAAAATTTAATGTCATGCTCATATGTGGATTTAAATGATTGAAATAATGTTTCACTGAGGTTTGAGTGATGTTTTTGGCAGTATAAAATAAGACAAGAATGTAACTAAATATATAAAACATATCAATATTTTATACTTTTTGTCAACTTCTGAAAGAAATGAGCATAGAAAGCCAATCCAATAATGTCTATGAAAGTAGACATGTTCCTTTATGATGATATGGAATTATACTTTGTAAATGGTTTAATAAAATTCTAGACCTCCCAAATCCAAATATGAGTGTTTATCTAACATTCAATATTTGGAAAAAACCAATGAGATTTTATGAATTTTGTGTTTGCTAAACAGTAAAAATATGTTATATAAAGACTATGCATGAACACAAACATATTTAAAAGCCAAAATATTTTGGGGAACCTGTACTTCTTTCTTTATTATTTATTCATTTTATATTCTAATCACAGTTCTCCCTCAGACCCCTACTCCTGCTCTCCCTGCCCTGGCCCTCCCTCACACCCCTATCCACTCCTCCCAAAGGGTAAGGCCTCCCATGGGGAGTCAACAACAAAACTTGGCACATTAAGCTGAGCAGGACGAAGTCCTTGCCCATTGTACCAAGGCTCAGTGATGCATTCCACCATAGGTAATAGGATCCAAAGTCTAGGTCAGGGCACTCGCGGTAGAACCTGGTCATGCTGACCAGAGGCCTCTCAACGCAGCTTGTCTTGTTGATTAGTCGTGGATTTCTGTATCTGTTTCCATCAGGATGGAGGTAGAGAGATGGCTGCTCTTCCACATGTCCTGAGTACATGGTGGCTCCCAACCATCTATAATGAGATCTGGTACCCTCTTCCTCTTTACAGGAGTACATGCAAGCAGAACACTGTACATAATAAATACATTTTTTAAAAAGGAGACTTTGTACACTTTTTTAAAAATGTTGAAAATTGTATGGGAATCTGTATTTCAATGTCTTCTCCATTCATATTGCAATATTCCATAACACTTTTTTATGTGTGTTTTTTTAATTTTCTCTCTTCCCTCATGTCCTATTGTCTCTTTTGCCTATCTCTCCTTTAATTTCTACATCTAACCCTTCTTTATGTCTTTTTATTTTGATTAGTTTTTACTGGCTCACATCAAGCTTAAGATCTAAGGAATTAGTTTTCTCTTACCGATAAATCTTCAAATGAATTTTTTTCCTTTAAGTAATTATCTCATTCATTCTAATGAATTTTGTACAGTGAACTCTTTAACCAGACAGGATTTATTAAATTATTAGTGTACATATAGGCATTAAAATTTTGTCAACATTCTCTTGTATTCTTACTGAAGTAAATTTGTAGAGTAATAATGAAACATCACAATAAGAGTATTATTTTTAAATATTTACAAATTGCAAGAGAGTTGGTTGACACTGATTTTATAACATATAAATGCCACAAAGCAGTTCATAAACTTTCATTTCCTTCAGCTATGTAGTATTTATTATGAAGAAATTGCAATGATAATCAGATTCAAATGATGAATAAAAAAGTTTTCTGATGGATTTTCTTCATGAAAATGAATTTTCTAATGAAGATTTAGTATCTGCTTGTTTATACCCTTGAAGTTTTTCTATCTTTTTGGTTAACTTCCTTAATCAGCAGACAAACACCACTGTGCTGTAATGAAGTAACATAAATGGGAATCATGGGATAGACCCTTATCTTCAAAGAGCCATGGAATAAGAACAGGAGCACACAAGGAAGGACTGTACTCTATCGTTTTCACTACAGGGATGCTCAATATAGTCTTCAATACATAAATAACACTTATCGTCTTATTCTTATCTTCCATGAAATTAAATCATGTAGATAGTACTAAATTTTTAAACATGCATTGCAATTTATAAGATTATGTCTGTAGTGTCAAAATCATTTTTACATGTATATTACTGATGCCAACGAATGCATTTCACTGGATTTCTTCTGAATTGCTTTTAAATGTAGTAGCTTTTAATTAATCTCCTTTTTACTCGTATTTTTCTACTTTAAAACTCCCATTTACTTTAAATAATATGTTACAGGCCATCAACTTTTATGTTTTTGTTTGTTTAAAAGTTTAAATAAATCTAATTACTGAATGCTTTACACAGAATTTGTGGAATTTGTAGATGTTTTCTAATTTCCATGTTTTTTTCTTTATACATCAAATTGATAGAAACTTTTCCTAGGACATAAATGATATCTTCACTTGTCCTTCAATAGAATTTATATGTAAAATGCTATTTTCAGAAAGAAAAACCTTATCAGCATTAATTAATGTTAATGTACACATGTGCTATTACTATTTGGGGATTGATAAATTGTAAAAATGTGCTTCAATTAAAAATGTAAGTATGTGAGCATACTCATTATGTTACATATATAAAAATAAAATTAGAAAGAATAAATATGAAAATATATAGACTAGTACATGTTTCTAATACCCATAACTGTAATTCCCATTTATTTGTAGAATATAAAACTTGACACAGGCCTTTCAGAGTTAAAAAAAAACAATAGCTATGAAATTATCTTTATTTTTTACAATCTTAAATATACATATCAAAACACTTAAGCCTCAAAGACACACAAAACAGGAATAAAAGAAAAGCTGCCAGTATTTTTGAGCACATAGAAAGAAAATAAACATTTTGACTAATTTAGTCTTTAAAAATATCAGATATTTTTGTCTCCAAAAATATAACCATATTTCATTTTTATATTTGTATTCTATTATAGTTTTATTCTACCAAGATTAATGATGCTAAATCCATTTTCATATACCTTCTTCCACCCATTTTCATTTCCTTCTCTGTTCTGCTACGATTTGCACATGTACTTTCAATATTCGCATTCTTTGACACAATCTGTGCAACATATTTACCTCATTGGCATTTTATAACATTTACCTGGTATAGCATCTATCTAAATTTAATATAAAGTAGTTACTAGAGAAAATTTCACAGTATGAAGCATAAGTCATATAACTTCCAACTCTAATTCTATATTTTCTCCAAGTTGATTTAAATATGATCTACATAAATTGTTTCCCCAAGTAAGTTCATTGTCCAAATTTTAATAAAATGAACTTAAATATACAAAAAGAAAGTACACACTACAAAATATAGCTCCATTAACTTTGAATAATTTTTAATTATTTTTATTTTATTGAGAATAGATGCTTTTCTTATACACTACATGCTGATTATAAATTCCTCTTTCTCTACCCCTCCTCATTTAACTATACCTCCCCTTCCCTACATTTATCTTCCCTTTCTAACTATCATTAGGAAAAAACAGGTTTCTAAGAGATAAAAATCAAGCATGAGATAATAAGATATAATAAATTTAAACAAAAACTATCAAGTGTCCATTGGCTGAAAATTAAGAAAGAAAGTAGTTACATATGCTAAATTGAACACTGCCACACTATAAATAAAATCCTACTATTTTCAGCAATGAGTGAGAACTGATGATCTTTCTGTCAATTGCAATGAACATACACAGAAATAGAAGTATTACATGATATTATAGAGGCTAAAATAAACAGAAGATCTTTTGGAAGTCTTAATGACCATAGCTTTTGGGAGAACCTGGGAAGATTAGGGACGATTGGTATAGTTTTGACTAAAACAACTTTGTTACATAAAAGTAAGATCTTTTGATGTAGGCTTGCACTGAATACTAGTTTTAAATAACTGATTATTAAAAATTTCAAAAAGCTAGAATCAAGTATTTTGAGAGTTGGTTCATGAATGTTTGAGGATACATACATTTAATATTATTTTATGAATATAAATATATGTGAGCACTATATTGCATAGCATATCATTAATATGAAAAGTTATTCTTTCATATATGCTGAAATAATACAGAAATTTTTATAAGTTAGTTGTGGTGCTTTACATATTTAATCCAAGCACATAAGAGGAAAGTTATTACATTGTTGAGTTCCATCTAGCCAGTGTCCCAGTGTAAGACTCAGTCTAAAAAAGAAATAAAAAAGAAAACCCAACAAACTATTATTTCATTCTTTAAAATAATATTTTATCCTATGGTGTGTGAGGTCCTTCTGTCTGTGTTGCTTTTCTTGGTCAATGAATAAAGAAACTGCCTTGGTCTGTTGAAAGGGCAAAAATTAGGTAGGTGGGAAAATGGAACTGAATACTGGGGAGAAAAAGGCAGAGTCAGGAGACACTATGGGGCCAGAGAGATATGCCAGAAATTTGCTTGTAGGCCACAACCTCGTGGTGATACACAGATTAATAGAAATTGGTTCAATTAAGATGTAAGAGTTTGCCAAATAAGAAGCTAGAACTAATGGGCCAAGCAGTGTTTTAACTAATACAGTTTCTGTGTGGTTATTTTGATTCTGGGCAGCCAGGATGAATAAGCAATCTCTCCATGCAACAATGCTAGTAAGAATTAACAGGATAAACCTCTTGAAAGAGAATTCAAACTAATGATAATACATCTCTGAAAAGACATGAACAGTTGAATAAAATAAGGTAAAAAAGCACAGTATGAAAGAATGCATAAATGCATAAATAAAATATGGAAATATTATAGAAAATTCAGTTTTCAATGGATTATATTAAAAACAGTAAGTCAAATAAAATGGACCATAATAGCACAGATTTTGATCCTGAAGACATATAGAGGAACTGGCAAATATGAAACAGTATCAAATAGAATGTAAGAAGAAGGTACCAAGGGGAATTCCAAATATTGATGATTTTTTTGAAAAGACCAGATTCAAGGACTGAAGACATCAGGGAAAAATATTCTGGTGGCATACAAAATATTTTTCTCTTTAATTTTCCTTTATTTTTCAGCATAGAGTTTCTCCATGTAACAGTTAAAGCAGAGCACCTGCCTGTGCTTCCAGAGTACTGGGATTAAAGATGTGTGCTAACACCACCCTGTGAAATACAAAATATTATTTTAAAACTTCCTATCAGAATTTTTAAAACTTAGGGAAAGAAATGCCAACTCAGATACAGGAGAGTTTGAGGACATCAAAGTAACACATTCAAAAGATATCACTTCATCAAACTATAATTAAAATCCTCAATAAACAAGAGAAGCAAAAAATATATAAATAAACATCAAGTCACATATTCATTCAAACCCATCTGAATAATATCATAATGCTCAAGTAAAATTAAAATAACCAGAAAGAGTTAAAATAGTGCCTTTCAAGTTTAAAATAAAAATAACTGCCAATCCATAACACTATACCCAACAAAGATGCTTGTGATAACTAAAAAAAAATTAAATTCCCTTGCTAAAATCAGACTAAATGTTAAGAACATTAAACTAACAAATCTAAATAGCAATTAGTTAAAGGAATTTTGCAAATTGAAGAGAAAAATAAATTAACTATTGAGGTAGGCCATAATTAAGAGTAAAATAAATAAAAGAAATCAACTTATTTACTGTAGAACCAAAAAACACCAGATAATAAATATAAACATGGATATAACTTGTTAATGAAAACTTTAACAAACTAAGAAATGATGAAGTGTCAGAGAAAGAGGCCACTTGTTGGTTCCCAGCCATTTAGCTAGCTTAGACCTGAAATAATCACACAGAAACTGTGTTAATTAAATTCCTGCTTGGCCCATTAACTCTAGCTTCTCACTGGTTAATATTTTACATTAACTTATTCCATTTCTAGTAACCTGTGCATTGCTATGTGACAGTGGTTTACCAGCCTAATTTCCCAGTGTCTGACTCCCACAGGTCCATGGCTTCTCTGTTCTTTCTCATAGCATACAGCCTAGCTTTCCCCTTCTTAAGAAACTTCTGTTCTTACCTGCCATAGGCTTAAAGAATATTTTTTAATTATTAACCAATAAAAGCAATGCACAGACAGAAGGACCACCCACACCAGGGAACAAATCAAACATGGACATAACTGGTTAATGAAAACTTTAAAAAAACTAAGATAAAAATGATGAAGACATAAAATATGGGATCACACCGCCTCCTTATTTGGAATAATCAATGCAGCAAAATGCCTACCTTGTTTATAGTAATCCACTGATTCATTGAAATTCCAATAAATAGTCCAGAAAATGAAGTCGCTAACATAAAACATGAAACTCTAAAATTTCTGGAGAAAAAGTATGGAGCACAATTCAAGACACAAAATGCAGAACTGTCTGAATAATTCTCCCATCACTTAAGAAATAAGATCAATAATCAATAAAATAAGTCGCTGTAATCACAAATATTTTGTGCCATAAACTATCAATCAAATGAGAAAAACACCACAATGAAAAGGATAAAATCCTTATCAGCTATATATCTGTCAGTGGATCACTATTGAGAACACACAAAGGATTAAAAGGAGTGAACACAAAAACAAATATACCCGATTGTAAAATCGTTGGTGAACTTGACCTAGAGGTTTCAAATGAAGAAATACAAATAGCTGAAGAATATTTGACAAAAAATGTTCAACATCATTAACCCTTAGGGTAAATTACATCATAACTACTTTGAGATACCATATCAGCCAAGTTAGGAAAACAAAATATAAAAAATGAGGCTGGGAGATGGTTACTCATTCCTTTCATTCCAGCACTCAGGAATTAGAAGCAGGCAAATGGTTTGAGGTCAGCCTGGGTCTACAAAGTGAGTTCTAGGACAGGCTCCATAAAGAAATCTTATCGTAAAATATGCACACACACACACACACACACACACACACATTTTTCTTCTACAAAGATTGTTGACTTCCATTGTTTATTGCTGTTTGTCCATAAGAGCAGAGAAATGGAATCCTTCTGCATGTCCATAAACTGATGAGGAGACAAGGAAATTATTGCACCAATATACAACTACATTTCATTCAGCTGTGAGGAAATCTTTGATTGCCTTTATTCTTGAATATTCACGAGAACTAAAGGGTATAACTCTAATCTTTAACATCTGACAAACTTCATGTGGAGGACAAAGAAATTAAGCTGGAACTGACATAATATAGCCTCCTCTTTGCTGGTACCATAGTGTTAGAAGGTAATATGTAATTTCATGGGAAGAAGGGGCATCAGTACTGTATCTGTAACCAACACAATATATTATAATAATGACATCCAAGGAAGAATGTGCTCACTGGTGCAACAATGACAAAACAGTTATGGCAGTATCCAACTGCTCCTTGATTAGATTTGAGGCTTGCTTTACAAGAAAGAATTCAGTTCTGGCATTGTGAAGTTGGGGCAATAGTCCATATCATTGTAGGAATAGGTTCCCAAGAGGAATGTACTTTTTTGATGCTTTAAAAAAATCATAAGCTACAAACTATTTTGTAAAATTATGATTATACCTCTTGCACTAATCTCAATTTTGGGCAGAGAAATTTCTCTCTGTAATTAATTTATTAATTAAAATTTTATTGACATGTGGAAAACAAGTCTTTTTTGTCAAAGTGCAGTACTTTACTTTTCCTTCATTTTTATAGAATATATTTTAAACATGTTTCTTAATGTCCACCCACTTTTCTCAGAACCTTCTTACTTCCCTACCTACTTTACCATAAATAGAATATCCAAATCTATCCCCACTTCTAAGGGATATGGTATATTGAGGATGAAGTGTAGAAAGAGTGTAATTATGAAAGGATGAGAAAGAATGCTGTGAAATTTTATCATCAAGAGATCACAAGGCTACTGTACTCATGAATTCAGATCATCTATGAGTATCTATACAAGATTAAGTCAAAAAATCAGTGAGCTATCAAAAATCAGCATCAGTTAGACACAGAAGATTCTAAACAAGAAGAGAAGATGGGTTCTGAGGGCAGATGTTGGTTGGGTGAGGTTAGATAGAGTGATATACATGCAACATGGATAGTTTGCATTGTGAAGTAGAAATTGTCAAAATTAGCATAAAGTTTTCTGTTTAAAAACCATAAAATTTGTCACACCTGAGACCATCCTCCACCACATCTCTAATTACAGGAGCCTTGGCCCAGATTGCCCCTGGATAGGGAAGCATCTGGGTTCCCGTTTGGAAGGCTCAGCACTCTAGGTCCTGTCACTTGAAGGAACATCATGTTGCCCCCATCCCTGACCACCAAGCCACTGAGACATTGAGCAGCATCCATATACCCACTACCATCCTCCACCACAACTGTGACGACCAGAGACGAGACTTGGCCCAGACTGTTTTTTCATTGGGAGGGCTCAGCTTTCAGGGCCCTTGCCCAGGGAGGAACATCCCAATCCTTTATCACCACCCACCAATCCCCAGAGACTCTTAGCAGCTTCCAGACCCACTACCATCTTTAAGGGTAAGCAGTGCTAAGAGAAATGTTCATAGAACGCAGTGCTTGCATAAAGTGGATAAATCTCACTCAAGGGATTTAACAGCACATCTGGAAACTCAAGAACAAAAAGAAGCAAAATCACCCACGGGGAGTAGTTACAAGGAATTCATCCAATTCAGGACTGAAATCAATAAAAATTGAAACAAAGAAAGCAGCCCAAAGAATCAATTAGGCAAAGAGTAGGTAGGTTCTTGAAAAAAAATCAACAAGATAGACAAACCCTTATTCAAACTAGCCAAAGGTAGAAAGGAAATATGCAAATAAACAAAATCAGAAATGAAATGGGGGACATAACAACAAGCACAGAAGAAATCCAAAGAATCAGTGCCGGACTGGTGGCTGGACGGATGCCCTGGAAAGGGAGGTCAGGCACCATCCATTCCCCTAAACTTTCTGGCCATTCAGCGCGTAACTTCTCCCTGGCTACTGCCTTTCTCTTCTTCTACCATCCCTGCTTGCCCTACAAGCATCCTTTTCTATCTGAAGGGTCATAGGGTGCCCCAACTCAGCCTGCTTCAGGGCTGAGGGTCTGGGGACAAAGTGGTGAGGGCAACTGCTGCAGGATTTCTTTGTCCCACTGAGCCTACAACCAGCAAGCATGCCCTTTTGTCTGAGATGTCCCTGGCCAGCAAGTAGCCACGATCCTGTACCAGAAGTTCCATCTTTCAAGAGGGGTAAGTGAGTGCCTGACTGGCTGGTCAGATGCCCTGGGAATGGAGCACAGGCACCCCCCAATCCCCTAAACTTTCTGAATAATATTCAGCGTGGCTTCTCCCTGGCTACTGCCTTTCTCTACTTACCCCATCTCAGCAAACACTTCTTTCCATTCCTAGGATGGGTCCTTAGATCCACCAACACAGCCTACTCCAAGTTGGAGAAGATCTGAGAGACTCCAGTACTGAGGGGACCTAAGAGATGGCAGAACAAGAAAAACCAACAAGTACACAGGTAGCCACAACAAAGATCGGACCAAGCTATCATTTAAAAGAAGAGATGGGCAGGCACCAATGCAAGAATTCCTCCAACAATCTGAAAAACAACATAACACAAGAATCCAGCCAACATACAACAGGAAGACTTGAACATCCTAATCCAGAAGACGTAGAAGAAATAGACTTTAAACGTAATATTATGAAAGTGATAGAGTCCCTTAAACAGGAAATGAAAAACTCCCTTAAAGAAATGGATGAGAAGAATAACAAAAAGTTTGAAGAAATGAATAAAGACCTCAAAGATACCCAATAAACCAAGAAAAAGCAATCAAATAGGTAATCAAAACAGTAAAGACTTGAAAACTGAAATGGAGGTAACGAAGAAAATACAAACCAAGGGAAGGCTGGATATGGAAAATCTGGGTAAACAAACAGGGACTACAGAGAGAGGTATAAGCAACAGAATAAAAGAGATAGAAGAATCTCAGACGATGAAGATACTATAGAGAAAAAAGAAACTCATCGATCAAAGAAAACAGCAAATCCAACAAATTCTTAATATAAAATACCCAGGAAATCTGAGACACAATGAAAAGACCAAACCTAAGAATAACAGGGGTAGAAAAAAGAGTTTCTAGTTTACTAGATAAAAAAAAGAGAGATAGGGAAAAGGTAAATCATTAACCATAGCAGATCACTGATTTGTAGGAATGATTATAGTGATCTTTAAGTACTGATTCATATTTATAAAGATTTAATTGGTTTTTACATTTAATTAATTTTACATGGTTTTATTTATTCTCCATTACTTTTACTGCAATGAAATGGTTAAGGTCTGAATATTGCCTTACATTAATTTAGTTTACATCATTAGTCAACACTATTTTTCCTTCATTTGTAAACTTTATGTGTTACCAGAATGCAAAGCAATCCCCACAGGAAAAAAAATAAATTGAAGCTATTTTGAATAAATCTAATGTTTATTGTAGTATCTTTAGTTCCTTTTGCCTCATGGTCTCCTATTTATTTTGTTTATAAGAAAAACAAATTCACAATCAATAAAATGTACAAAAATGTATTTTGTCATACTGAAATAATTTCCAACATAAAAAATTATATAATATAAGCTTCAAATGAAGAATGAGCCTCATAAAGAGGCTCAGATGGAGTCTGATTTACTCTGATCAATTTTTAATACCTTGTTATGAGGCTTACAAGGAAGGCAGAGGCTTTCTGTTGAGACTGATTAAGCTACAGGACACAAGGTAAATGCCAAGTCCTTTGCCATGAAGGATAATTAGCTTCAGAATCTTCACCTTGCTGTTTTCTAATACTGTATCAGAATTCATGATGGGTGAAGACAGAAATACAGAAGGCAGTAATGAAAAATCATTCTGTGTGTTGGAAAATTTCAATTTCATATTGTTGGCTGATTCTGCACTGAACTTCTCATTCACAATCTATATTTAAGGAAAAAAGACTCTTAATAAGTCAGTGGTTGAAATAAGCCAAGAAGAAACTTATGTCCTAAGAGGAAGCAAATTAAAATGTACACAAAGACGAACAATGATTTTCTGCTGGAAGAGAAAATACTATGAACATAAAGGAGTGAAGTGGCTACATGTGATAAAGAGGAGGGAATAGATGAATTCAGGTCTAACGACAAAATGATATTGGTCACTCTCCTGCGTAGAAAATACCCAAATTATATTTGAAAAATTACACAGTCTCTGTTATTTTCTTAGGACTTACTTTGCAAGCTAGCTAAGTTATTCCTAGATTCCTTAGAGGATTTCATTATTTAGAAATTATCTCTTTCTAATTAAAAGAGGTAAGAAATAAAAGAAGAGTAAAAATATTGATGAAAGAAACTGGACTCATTATGTTCCTCATTTTAAGCATTAATTAATTGATTAATTAATGAGAAACACATGCTTTCCTCCTTTGAACTGTAATTTCTTGTTCCTGTAAATTGCCTATTTATTAATTTATTAAATTAACTCCATAATACTGTTTTCTAAATTTATATTTTTATTTTACTTGTAAATATGTGCATTTTAAAGTAATAAATTCTATCTTTGTGATGTGAGTTTAAGAGTGTGAGAAGTTTCTTCATACCAAAACATATGGTACTGTCTTGCCTAATGCTATAATATTACAGTAGTAAACACAGGCTGGAATCAGATCAAGAACCAACCAGGTTATAGAGCAACTATCTTTTTTAGCCTCAAGCTTAATGAGATTATATTTCAATATGTAGATGGGACAAAGACTGTGTGCAATCACTACAAAGACCAGAAACAAATTTTGGGGATGTAGAAAGCTTAAAGTTTGTGCACCTTCAAATCACTAATCATGGTGCTGATTGGACAGTATTTTGTTCCAATGAAGGACAAAGGTTCACTGTTTCAAAATCTAAATTCAAATCAACAGATTTATTGGAAATATACAACTTATTTAAAATGTGATCTTGATTCTTTATTATTATAAATGTCATATTACCAAGCTCTGAATTACCTGTAAAGAACTGTAGATTAAGCAAAAGACATCCTTATGCTGAGAGAAAACTACATTTAAATAAAACTGCATAGAAATGAAAGGAAATTTAAAGGGAGGTAAAATAAGCTATTTTACTTGAATAAAAATTGTCAAAATATCATAATTTCAACTTACTCAAATAGAATACCAAGGGTGTTTTTTTTTTCAAATTAACTAAGTTTAGTTTGAAAAGGAAATTGATGGGCGTAGTCAACCGATAAGCTAGAATTAACCAGAACAGCTCAATACAACAGATTTAGTTTAATAATTGGAAAATGGGGAAACTCACATGACTGGGGTCCAGAACACACAGAGAAGAGAGCAAAGGCATGTGGATGACCAGGTTTATCTTCCTTGGCCCCAGGAGGCCACTCCCTAGCCAAATGTGATTGGCTGAACTTCCCCATCATCTCCCCCTTTTGTCTAAACAAGATCTAACCAAACCCAATACAAATATATACAATAGGAACAGACACCAAATATAAAATTACAAGGAACAAATGATATTAAGCAAGAAACACATAACAAAGGTTTTACTAAGCATTCTATTACAAGGAGTCTAAATAATGTATTGAAATTAAGTTTAGCTGTATCATGAGGTTGGTAACTACAATTATCTAATCTTCAACTCCATCAAAGATCTGAGAAGGGAAGTAATATTACCTGAGTAAACCAGGAAGTACAAAAGAGAAACTTCCAAAATGTGCAACAAATGATAGAGACAACTGATTACCTGCGCAACTACCCAAAGTCTCATTTGCAAGGTTGAGGCGACCACTTTGGCTAAGGCCTAACATAACTGACATACCATTTTCAAAGGCAAGAAACTTTTTAGAATAATCTTACCCTGTATTGACAGGATAAGACAATCCTGGTTTTATCCATTTAGGGATACTGTGTATCTCTGTCAGTGGTCAAGGTACGGGCTTTTCTTTGCCCAAAGGCTAGTTCTGCCAAGAAGAAGACAAGGTCCAAGTGGAGTGTCTTTGGTGCTCAACATTCTCTTGGGAGCAGAGCAGTGTTGCCAGGAGTGATTGTGTCTCACTACCACGGAACTCTAGGTTAGATTAAAGGCCATTTTTCTACAGCTCTTTGAAGA
>LOEQ01014786.1:0-17106 GCA_001685075.1 Bramus lutescens
ATGTTGAACCATCCTTGGAACACTGAACTGAAGCCAATTTTATTATAGTGGATAATCTTTTTTTATGTGTTCCTGAATTTCATTTCCAAATATTTGAGTACTTTCATGTCTATATTCATTTGTATTCTTAAGAGTCTCTGAATTTCCTCATTGTCCATTTTTATGCCTATTTCTTCTCTAACTTCATTGATTCTCTCTCTTGCTTTTTGAACCAACCCCCTTCTTCCTTTACTGTAAACCAACACTCAAGTTTAATGTGTTTTGAATTAGGAGATCATTTCCCAAATTATCAATGAGTGAAAACTCCAATACTCAGCCTATTAAATACAACAAAGTAAATAAATATACTGACTTGTATATTGGTGAGCATGAAGTAGCTGCTCAATAAAGGATAAAAGAAATTAGGAACTCAAGTTGTTTCTTCTTGGGCTATCTTTTGTCATGACAAAAATGTTCTACTGAGCTGCTCAGAAAACATCGTGATTCACACTCTATGACCAATTCTACAGCAGGAAGTCATGTGTCCCAGATACTAATGCTACCAACATGAAACCATGATCTCTTCAAAATGTATCTGTACTCCAGATACTAACTCTTTGATCATTTCTCAAAGCAGTGTGTCAGAAACCAGTGCTACCACCAGTAAAATATACCTGTGAGCTAGGAATGGCACCAAGGTAGAACTCCTAGACCATATCTATCTCTATGAAATAAAGATAAATTAGGAGGGCCACAGGAACTTTTGCAACTCGAGACAACAAAGATTCTCCTCACATATGTGAACTGTCATACCTTCTGCTTACCAAGAACAACTTCAATCTTTACAAGTATGGATTTCAGATGGCAAAATTTTGTGTACAGACACGTGCACATACTGACTGTATGACTGGACAGATTACCCCTGCCCTGTGACTGTCCTTAAACCCATCCATGGGTGAAGATCTTCTCCAACACAAACAACCCACTGAGTCCAATATTAGTCCTATTTCTATTACTCTGACAAAACACCTAAGAGAAACAACCTAAATGGAGAAAATATATTTTGGTTTGTTTATGTTTTGTTGATTTTGTTTGCTTTGCTTTTGCCACCATTTCAGAAGTGTCAGGGCATGATCGTTTGCCAGTGTTTACTTTTGTGTCTAAGGAAAGCACTCTACCATTGTGAAAAAGCTTAGTCGAGATGAATGTTCAGCTCTCAGTGATCAGAAAGCAAAAACTAATAGAGAGTGGGCTTGGAATCACAATAACCCTGTCAAGGGCGTAAACCCAAGGGATTAATTTTCTTCCACTATGCCCCATTTCCTGAAAGTCTCCTCCCAATAGCACCATCAGTTGTAGATCAGGCATGCATGCTTCAAATTTGTGGGGCATTTTAAATGCAAACTATAACACAGATGACATTCCCCGATTGAAAACATAAAGGCAAAACAATATTTTTTAATTTTTAAGATTATAACATAATTATATTACTCCCTCCCTTCTCCTCCATCCACATCCTCCCATATATATTTTCTTGAGCTTTCTTTCAAATTCATGGCCTATTTCTTCATTAATTCTTACTACATGTGTATTTTACAGAAAAATTACATCACAAAGATCAGGAAAAGTACATCAATACTTCAGAAATCATCTTATAAATACCAGGAAGACCTAACAATTTTCTGACAAAGAATTCCAGGCAATTTTTTGGAGACAAGATTTATTTGTGTAGCCCTGGCTGTTCTGAAACTCACTCTATGTTGTGAAGGCTGGCCTTCAACTCACAGAGATCTGCTTGCCTCTACCTCTCTAGTACTTGATTAAAGGAGTACACCACCATGCCCAGTTCCAAGCAACTGCGTTAGAAGCTACAAGAAAGCAGTTAGAAAACAGTATCATAAGAATAATAAAAAATTAAGAAATTAATTAAATTAAACTTTCCTCTTATGACCATTGTTATTTATTCTATAAGTTCGGTATAGAACTTTCTAATTTTATTGTCTCAAGATATTTTTAAGTTGGCATTTTAATTTCTTTTTTGATTCATTTACTTTTGAATTATCATATTAATTTTTGCTTTTCTTGAATTTTTCAAAGTTCTTCATATTACTTTTGTATTCATATCATTATAGCCAGAGAAGTTAAACTTGTTAAGGGGCTTTTCGTAATGTGATTTTAATCTACCCTGGAAATTGCTTTGCATCTATTTGAGAATTATGTGCATTCTTTTGTACATTGTTGTGCATTTTTTCTGCTCAACACATTAAAACAAGTGACACATTTACCATCAGCTAAACATTACTTCCTTGTGGAGTCAGTGATTAGTATTTCATAAAAAATATGGGTAAGGAATTTTATGTTATCTTCTAATAATTCTCCATAAATTTTAAGGATAGCTTTTTATGTGAAAAATGACAAAACAAAAATTATTGTGTGCAGATAACCTGTAAATTCAGTTACAAAAGATGTTGTTTATAATGTCACCAGAAAGAGTATTTATATGTAAAGTTGACCTTAAGAGAAAAAAGGTGAAAGCTTTATAACATTGAGAGAAATCAAAGAGGATATAAAAACTTGATAAAATCTTAGGATCAAAGATTAGATTAATCAATATTATACACATGACTGTGCCACTCTATATACAGAGTCCATGTGGTATCTAACAAACTTCCGATGATTGTTTATAACAGGAATAGAAAAAAAACTACTAAAATCCATGTGATACCAAAAAACCCTAGAAAGCCAAAGTCATCTTGAGTTAGAAAGAAAGATGGAAATGAAGGAAGGAAGAAGGGAAGGATGGAAGGAATGAAGGAAGGAAGGAAGGAAGGAAGGAAGGAAGGAAGGAAAGAAGAAAGAAAGGAAAAAGGAAGGAAGAAAAGAAAAGATACAGATACCATACTCTCCAATCTCAAGTGACATAAAAGATTTATAAATGTTATAATACATAGCACTGTTGATAAAACGTAGGCACAGGCCAATTAAACAGAAAGAGAAACCTAGAAATAAATACATGTGTATATGTTGAACTTACCATCAACAGAAAACAACCATGAATATACCCAGGAAGACTATTCTCTTCAATAAACTATGTGAATTCTTCTGGTCATTCGGGGAGCATGAAGGATAAAAATGAAACTGATCCTTATTACCATGCACAAAATTACTTGAAAACAGAGTAAGGATTACTACAAAAGTTCTAAAATGATAAAAAACGTTTAATGATAAAATTAGGAAATGCTCCATAAAGCCAAATTTGATGAGAGGGGCAATGGCACCCAGAGCACAGGTTAAAATGCCCTATGTTAAGCTTTTTCTGCATCACTATGAAAATTATCAGTAAAATGGACACATATGAGCAGAATGATAGAAAGTGTTTGTAAGCCATATATTTACTATTAATTAAGAGATCACTATCTATACTTTTATAGCTCAACAACAAAATACCATAAAACCACTCCAATTTAAAATGGACAGATAAAAAAATAAATAAAAATAAAAAAATAAAAAAGATAAAAAAATGGACAGATAAAAGATCTGAGTAGGTATTTTCCATTGAAAACTTGTAAATGACAATAGGTATATGGTCTCTTTGCACTATTTGAATTACTTAATATTTTAATGTTTTAAATTATGTTAATGTTCAATGTAAGTATATATTTTACTCTTTCTTAAATTATTCTAATCCAATTCAATTTCTAGCCATTCTTGAGATAGGATCATTCACATCGCTGAATAATTAGCTTATAACAGACAGAAAACAGGTTTACAACTATCCATTAATAAAATACTTTATGTCATGTGTTAATAACTCATCTCTAGTGTATCAATCAATGACTTTTATATATCAGTATATAATGGGAAATCCTGCACCACCAAAGAAAAGGGTCGCCATAGTATGCTACATTAAACAAATTAATGAGATTTTCAATGGATGAACTCAAAACCCAGGGAAAGTCCACAAGGATGGGCAAATGTGATTCTCTGCAGATGGCTGCACAGGATGATACCTCATAAAACATCATCTCTCTGCTAAGCTGCACAGCATCTCTGATGCTTTAGACATATTGTTTACCTCACCAAGAGGCTCAGGTTCTAAAGGTAAGAACTGAACAAGTGCCATCACTGAGAAAACAGAGCAGATGGTCCATCTATGATGGTCTGCCTTCGCTTGGAGAGAAACTGTGCCAATCCCAAGCGGACTCATTGCCAAGTAAAAGAGGTCTTGGCTGAGGATCGGTACTTCCCTTTTCACAAAAGCTTATTCATTTTCTCGGGCTCTCTTGCCTACTACCTAGTTCTATTACTGTCCCCTGTCCCTCCCAGAAGCCAAGAGGCCATTTATGACCATTCTATGCTGCATTTCACTGATATGTGCACTGTCGGAATTTCACCACAACTTCTTACTCCAGTTCCAGGCTGTTTTGTTTCAAGTCTTTTCCTAGCTTAATTGCGGATGGGGAAATGCATGTTATTTGTTGAAGAATGTCAATGACATGCAAGGAATAGAATTGTTGGAACCTCTTCCACAGAATGGGCTTTATTAACCAGCCATCTGTTTGAGCAATTTCATTTCATTGGACTCAAAAAAATTCACAGAAATAGATTTCAAAAATACTATGATTATTAAGTATGCTTCAACTTTTGAGATATAGGACCCTGATCTCCAATGTTATTAAAGAAAAATAACAATACAAATTTGAAGACCAGCATGGTCAAAGGTTTAGTTCAGAGAATCTAGACTCTAAATTGGGAGGAGGATGTTTCTTGTTTGTAAGAGGATCCTGAACCAGATCAGAGCATGATAACACACATACAGCCTGCATTATCTGAAAGAATTTTAATCTGCATGAAAAGGAAGTGTAAGAGTTAATAATTCTCATTGCTGAAACAAAATACTTGACAAGAGTAACCAGACAGGAATAGTTTTGTTGTCTCTTTGTGTCAGGGTACAGCAACATCACGGCAAAGGAGACATGGTGACAGGAACATGAAGCTTCTGCTCCTATTGCATCATAACTAGGAAGCAAAGAGAGATTAGTTCTGGTGCCCTGGTGAACTTCTCCTTTTTATTCAGTTCAGTACTCTGATGCATCTGATTATGCCACCAACGAAAAGGTAGATATTTCCTATCCAGTAAAAATGTACTGGGAACAACATCATAGCTACAACCACTAGTATGTTTCCATGGAGACTTTATGTCCAATCAAGTTGTCAGTGAAGATTAACCACCGAAGTAGTGGATCAAAACCTTGTCACATTTGGAAAGAAACCTAAAGGAAATAGTAAAGCAAAAACAAAGGAAAGGATTCTGAATGCATAAGAGTCAAAACCAAGTGACGTGTGCAAGCAGAATTATAGCGGCTTTTGGGAAATTTTCAGAATCAAGACTTGTATCTTATATTCTTTCCAACTTTGTTAATTTTCTTCCCTATAATAGTGTACTTTTCTACCACACCCCAGTTGGGTTAATGAGCTCTTCAGAAAATCGAATGTTTACCTGCTTTATTTGCCTTTCTCTTTCTAGTGCATAGAATAGTGCTTAAAATGTAGCTCAAATATGTCTTCTAGGACAGGAATGTGTAGCACATTAAGAATTAAATGATGATTCTTCCAAGAAATAAATAAATATTGATTAATCTTTCGTAAATGATGGACTTGGAACATTTTTATTTTGTTTTGTTTCTGCACTTGTTCCAAAGAAACAGTGTTCTCTTCAGAGGATGGAATACTAAGACCAGGATTTAACTCTTTTTATCCCTCAGACATAGATATTACTAAAATTTATAGCAGGACAGACCTCAAAAGAGGCAAGAGGTCTTACTTTTACTTCTTATAAGGATATAGAAAATATTTGGATACTGAGAAGTAAATGTTTTAATCATATTCCCCCTGTGCAGTGGTAGTACACATCTTTAATCTCAGCACTCAGGAGGCAGAGGCAAATGGATCTCTGTGAGTGCAAGGCCAGTCTGGTCTACAAGAGCTAGTTCCAGGACAGGCTCCAAAGCTACAGAGAAACCATGTCTCAGAAAACCAAAAAAACATAAAATCACAATAATCATATTTCCCTGTATTTACAGTAGAGTTAAAGTGACCTCTCTACCCTAGAACTTCCTTAGCACCTTCATGGTCTATATGCCTCTGGGGCAATCGCACTGAAATAAGGTTTGTTCAGGTCATTCCCATGCCAGTTCCAAGCCTATCCACTAAGTATGACTCCTGCCTCAGCATGACAGCAAGCACCATTCCCCTTTTCCATGTTCGGTCCCACCAAGGCCAGGTATCTTCACATACAGACAACTTCTGTGCCCAGAATCCTGCCGTGTCACGTAGTCTTCTAATTTTGAAGCATTCACTATCCTTTAACCTTGGTCTTTATTCTCTTTCCTACATTCCATTCTGTGAATTTGGGAATTGAACTAGCAGTATTTAGATTCTTTGTCAAGTACTCATTTAAAGAACACCCTCCCTGGAAAGATGGTTTTGATTCATTTAGATGGGACAGAGCATATTTCATATATTCCTAACACTCCGAAAAACAGAGGGAAAGAGCCAGGAGTGAAGAATGTGGAGTCAGAGAGATTTCATTCTCAATTCCTCTGTTTAACATGACCTTGTACAAAACATCTAAGGTCTAGGGGGCTTATAAACATATCAAAGTTTCGCATAGATTATCTGATTATCTGTACAGAATACTTAGCATAGTGTTTATTTTAATTTGAGATCTAAGAGATTCAGGACAGCAATAAATACAGGTCTTAGAGGCCAGATACACAGAAGTCAGAAGACACTGAGAAGCAGGAAATGATGAAAAGAGATGGAAAGACAGTAAGTTGTGGATCTACGGTAAGGCATTGTATAAATGAGCTCTTAACAGTATTTTGACTGGTGGACTTAGAACAAACTGGTATACATGGTAGATGGTCGCATTGGAACAGAGGTATTAGCTGTGGTATGTACTGCCTATGTAGTGTGAGAGTCAGCAAGGATGGAAAAATATGTTGTCTGTTGCTAAATGCATGAACACCAGGAAGAAGCTATCTAAAGTAGATACCTCACCTGACCATGCTGAGAAACAGGGGAGGCAGAAATGAAAACTCTAAACTCTGATTTTAAGATGACAAAGTTAAACTTATATTTAGGGTAGATGTGAAATAAATGTAAAAATGTAAGATTTCACTCCTGCATTGCCTCCTTTTGACTATAAGAAAATGAAAATATTTACATTAATTTTATCATTTAACTGTCATGTAGTCATTTATCTCAGTGGAATGATACTACAGATAGCTGCATGTCTAAAGACTTTACTTAACCTATAATCATTTGAGACAGATTTTTAACATTCATATTTTGCATATAATAGTGGCTAGTACCTAACTCATTAATGGTACTAGCTTGCTACTTTTAAAGTAAAGTCAACTAGCACTGGAAACAATGATTCCCTAAGGCCCAATTTAAAAACAAGATGCCAACACCTTTCCCTCTTAATCCCTGTGAGTAAAATGATATATGTTATTTTAATAATGAAAATGTGTATAGTATTGTGCGCTTTTTTTTCTAGATTTTCTTAAAATTATCCCTTTAAAAAACATCAGGACAAGGACAATCTATTTGTCTCCTCTTTGCCCAAACCTATGAAATCAACGTGGCTTTTTGTGGCTTACAGAAAATAGTAAACAGTCACTTGTAACCTATATTTCCCACAACGTATCTACCAGAGGAAACCTGGGCTGAAACCTGGGCTGACATTGCTCTAAACCCATTGAAAGAATGGCTTAGTTCACTCAATTCAACTGCTACTTAAGTGTCTGTTATTCCTAGCTGATTGGGAAAACAGTAAAGAACAAAACGATAACCCCCCCAAAAAAAGCTTTCTTTTTGGTCCAATTAAACAATAGTATATGCACTACTGAAATCATGAGCAAGAATTAGCATCTAAGAAATTTAAATGGAATTAGCATATTGGATGTCATTATATGGTTATATCTACACCTCTAGTCACCAAGGAATACATCTGCACTGTGTCACCAGTCTTATTCTTCTGGTTGTGACATCCCACTGAAAATCTTTGGCTTTTGAACATTTCTGGTCTATGCCATATAGTCCAAACTATTAGCACGACATTAAAGGACTTCCCACAATGCAACCACACCTGTTTCTCAAACCTTGCTTCCCACACCATATTCATCCCTTTGGAGTATCATATCTCTGTTGATTATTTTTCTGTTCTTGTGATAAAACACCATGACTAAGGCAATTTATAAAAGATAGTGTTTAATTTGGGGCTTGCTGCTTTTTAAGTTTTGAGTTCATGTTCATCAAGACAGGCAGCATAGCCTCAGGAAGGCAGGCATACTACTGGAGCAACAGCTAAGAGAATCATACATTAATCCATAAGCACAAGGCACAGAGAGCTAACTGAGAATGGTATGGCCATTGTGTGGACTTTTGAAACCCCAACATTTGCCTCCAGTGACATATCTCCCCAAATAAGACCATATATCCTAATCTTTCCCAAACGGTTTCACCAACTGGGGACCAACTATTCAAATATATGACTCTATGGAGGGTCATTCTCATGCAAACCACCACGGGATCCATGAAAATTATCTCCTTGGACTTCAGTTTTAACTACAGCATTTGAGAATCCAGAAGGTCATCAGGTTCAGTCTAGCAAGTCAAACCTGTGTGAACTGAAAGTTAATGACTTTGCTTCTTGTTAATATCGTAGAAATAAAGTTGCAGGGCAAACTCCAACTCTAAACTCTAGGGAAGAGGACACACCCAGAAAAATATCCCAAATCCTTGAATATGCAGCATAAGTCTACTTAAACTGTGAACATATAGACAGCTTAGTGATGATGTTGGTTTTAAGATGGGGATTTGGTTCAGTTGGTAGAATTTCCTTCACTTGCACAAGGCTCTGGGTTTGATTGCCAACATTATATAAACCAGTCATGATTGTGCAGCCCTTTTCAGCATGTAGGGTAAGGAAGCAGGGGATCAGAGTTTCAAGGTCATTGAGGTCACCCTACACTACACTAAACCTTCCACTTCTAGTGGAAGAAGAGAATGAGAAGGATGCAGAGGTGAGATAGGGGCAGAAGAGGAGGGGAGATTTTGATGGCTTCCTAGAAGTTGAGTGTGGACCAGCATGAGACTTGACTTAAGGTCCTTGACTTGAGGAAGTGTAAGATATGTCTACCAAAAAAATCATCCAGTATTTATGGTAAAGGTCTGAGAAGGAGCCCCTGGTGGCTCTAGCAGAGTGAAGGAAAAAATCTAATATCTGTGAAACACAAGCAGATATTTCTCTATGGTAAAGTCTTCACTCCTTCGCTTCAGGGGAAGAAATGGATTTTCTTGTTTTGGTTTGTTTAGTTCATGCCTTTCACTACTGGGAAGAGCACTCATGTCCTCAGCACTTCCTGTCTTACCCATCACCTATTAACATAGCTGGTAAGGGCTCAGGCTTCAAGGAATCAGATCCAGAATAAGGCAATCAGAAAATGAACTGGCTAGAGGGGTTGGTGGGAAGTTATACTGATTAAAACCTTCTGTAGAAACTATAGTGCGGAGAAACTGTACGTGCAAACAAAAACTAATTATAATAGTGTACTTTGTCTTTGTACCCACAGAGCTCCAGTGTAATAGCATTCAATGCGGCTGACGCAGCAACAGGGTATAAACTCTGAGGGTGGGGGCGGGGGTCTTAAGAAAGCCTGTAAATCGGAAGGATGCAAAAAGATGCTTTGGGAAAGCCAAGTGTTAAGCACAACCCAACCTCCTATCCAATTATCATAAATCTTTCAACTAAAAGTTGATTTATGATGGTTCTATTACCTTATAAAACACTGCTTATCAAAATAAGTGAGACACATAAGAGAAAGCATAGTCTGCAACAGTCTAGTCTAAAAGAGATAAAATTCAAAATGCATATTATCTATACGGTTCAAAAACTCAAAGAACAAAGAAATGAAAGTATGGAGATCATTCCAAAAACTGTCAAAAGATGATAAGCAGTATCAAGCTGGCTCAAGAAACTCAAAGCAAAACAAGATAAAACCCCAAACCTATGCATATCATATCAAAACTCAGAAAATCAGACAATGAGAAAATGCTAAAAGATGTTTAAAGGGGAGTAGAAAGAAGACTCAAACAGGAAAATGTGTAGATGGAGCAACAGAGAGATGAGGTACCTAGCTCCGTCTATAAAATGCTTGCCATGCAAGCATGGGAACCTGACTTCTATCCCCAGTACCCACATAAAATATGACAACCATGTAGCATTTTTTTTAATCCCAACCCCAGGAAGGTAGATATAGGAGGATTCCGGTGAGTGCTGGCCAACCTGTCTTAATTGTCAAACACCAGATCCCTATGAGAGATGTTATATCAAAAAGTAAGAAGAACAGCTCCTGAAGAATGATAATTGAGGTTGAACTTTATAGTCTCTACATACATTTGCACATACACATACACTCATGGACACAAAAGCATAACCATGGTTAAGCAATGATGATTATGAAGTTACTCTCTGTCAACCGTAAGGAAGTAAATAAAAGAAAATTAGCTAATAATGGTGGGGGACACCTGGTTAGAAACCCTACAACCAAAAGAACATTGAGCGAAATTAAGTGGAGTGAAATATTTTAACTGAAAATGCATGACAAGCATTTTATAGACAGAGCTAGGTACCTCATCTCTTTACTGCTCCATCTACACATTTTCCTGTTTGAGTCTTGTTTCTACTCCCCTTTAAACATCTTTCAGTATTTTCTCATTGTCTGATTTTCTGTGGTTTTGATATTTTAATTGAAAGAATTACAATACCAACCAATAATTTCCTTTCCAATAAAATATCCTTAAAATAAGGCAAAAATACAAATTTCCAAAGTTATCAAACACCAAAAGAGTTGTGCAACACCTGTTGCCCCAAATACTAAAAGAAACAGTCCACGAAGAAAGAAAATTAATTCAAAAACTCACATCTACCTAATGAAAGAAGAATATCAAAGAATATCTCAAAGAAAGATACTTTTTATTTTTTTATTCTTCGTTGATCTGAAAAGATACCTATTTGCAAATTTATAACATTAACAATGTTTTAGATGATTGTAGCACATGGGTAGATACAATGAATCATAATAAACTCGCCAGAGAGGGAGGCAGTAATGGAGCACTCCTGTGATAGGGTAGATATCTGTTCTGCTTTTGAGGCAGAATAATATGATTCAAAGTGAAATAAGGTTGGTTTAAATTGCAAACAAGTAAACTTTGAAGATTAATATAATTGATATGCCAAGAAAAGATAAAATGGACTTATATGGAATGCATAAATAAAATGGAAAACAGAAAGAAAGAGGGAAAAGGTTACCAGGGTAATGAACAGAGGACAGGTACAAGCACAGCTGGGTATTAATCTAACTGTATATTTAACATTTTAAATGCTAATCACTTGAAGCCACCAACCTACAGATTTACAAACAAAATAAACAAAATTTAACTCATGCTGTTTACAAAACTGAAGACACAATAAATTGAAAATAAAGAAATGAAGAAAATATACGCTAACACTAATTGGGAAAAAAAAGCCATACCAGCTCGAATGCATGTAATCTTGTCTTAACATGATATATTAATTTCTAAGAAACTTATCTTCATAAAATATATTATTTTCAGAAAATAAAGGTATTACACAATGATAAAGATATTCATTTTTGCTATTGGATACAGCAATTCCATATATATATGGACCCAAATAGTGATCATTAAAACTTCTGAGTCAAAACTTGATAGAATGGCAAGAAAAAACAAAGGAAATATGATACTATCGTCAGAGGCTTCATTAGAACTCTGTTCATAACAGGTCAAATAGACAGAATGCAGGAAAGTAGTTGACCTGTGCAACAGTATAAAATAATATGCTTCAACACTCCATCTACTGCATGCATTATAGCCTGTTTTCACCAGCATATTTCCATAAAGCTTTTATTAATAAATATTGAAAATATAAACCATATAACACATAGTCTCTAAACAAATCAGAATTAAAGTAGAAATTCATAATAAAAGCATTTATTTCATGTCTTCTGACTCTTCATCTACAGTTGTTTCCTTATTATAGAGAACAGCAGATCCCAGCCTTAGGTAAAATCCTAGTTGTTCTTGACTTTAAGCTTACAGAGTATGCTATGGCATTCATAAAACATTTGCTTCAGAGATTTATGTCAAAGGGGATTCAGAATACTATCTTTTGAATACAACAAAAATAAAAAGCAACAACTGGTAACAGCTTAATAAGTTTCAATCACTTTATTTTTTCATAAAGATTAATAATAATGGCACAGGCTTTTCAGACCCAATCAATCAGATAAATCAATTTAAAAATATTTACTAACCACAGCCTGTTTCACTCTACTTGGAACAAAACATGAACTATTTTTTTATGTTACCCAGCCCCCTTAAATTATCAGCCCAATGAAAGAACCCAGTCACCTGTGTGAATGGCCATTTTTTCTATGTGACCTTCAAGTTTCCATCTACCTAGATGCCCCTACATTCCTATATGCTTTATTTGCTTTGCAATCCCTCAAGCACTGCAGAATACAACATTAGAGTTTCAATAAAGGTTGGCTGACAGACTTTCAAACTCCCAACACAATTACTTTCCTGTTGCCAACTTTGATTCAGTTTGTGATTTATGGGCATATGGAGTGTTTTACATCCCAGAGTTCCCTCTTTTGAGTCATGATTTGCAAATGGATATAATAAACTGATATCAGCACCAAAACAGAGCCATCCAAGTTGAGTAACAAATGGCTGTCAGAAGAAAGAAGCATTAAGCCATTAGGACAGACACAAACAACAAGCAAGGGAATGTGAAACAGCAACTTCATAAAGTCAGAGTTCCACAGTTCGTTCCACACACTCTTCATTGGAGGATAATGTGTGTGATGAGGCCACAATACACATGGACTCTCACTTTCCCTTGGCAAAGCTGCCTTGAAACAATAGACTAAACCACAGCTCTGCCAACCCCAAATAGGCACGCCAGTCTGCCTTGTTCCAGATTTGTGGCACGTTTCCACAGAGTAATAGTGATTCTCTTGTCTGTACCAATTGCAAGCTGCAGATGGGCAGCCTCATGCCTTAATGTCGGACCAAATTCTCCACAGATGAACTGGAAATTTTCCTCACTCATTGAGAAATATGCCAGCCAGCTGTCAGGTCTCCAGGACGCCTTCACTTGCCCAGATCACCAACAAACAGACGGCACTCACCACAATGATTAGGCTGTGTTTTCAGTTCAAACCCTCTTGTCCTAATGATTACTCTATTTTCCTTTTTTCAACGACTCTAGAGAGTACTCATTAGAAATCTTTTACCCATAAGAGATTTTTAAGAATACATGTGAAGACTGTAAAACTTGTCTTTGTATTAAGTATAAAGAAAATCTACCTCTATGATTCTTCATTGGCTATGAACCCATTGGCTATCGGTCATTCTCCAAGGTGCCCAGTAGAGTACAGTCTTTTATACCCACAGAGATGGGGAATTGGGGAACAGATGCTCACTCACTACCTACTTGACTGTCATGACCAATAAAAGAGACAATGCAATTTTAGGGGATTTGCAAAGTCCAGTCACATTTAAATAGAACACAGAACCAGTGATAAATGGACTATGAAGAAGTAAAAAAAAATAGGGAAAAGCTCATTTTATTTGGAATTATGAAATATAAGAACATTTCTGATCCTCAGAAGTGTCTTGTTTTGCCCTTTCCTTGTTTAGCTAAAGAGAACTCAGATAGTTTATCTCTACATGTAGGAGATGCTGAACTACCTAGTTCATTCTTTCTGCAGCACTTGATCTCCATAAAACTGACTCAAAACACTTGAAAGTGTCCATCCACAATATCTTTCTCATTAGAAGAGATTTTTTTAAACCAAAAAAAAAGCTTTCTGAAAGTTACTTTTGGAGCTGGATCTTCCCTATCAATGGTGAGTCTAACAGATATACTCACAAACAACTTTCCCAGAAGCATGAGCTATGGGGTCAAATAAAAACCTACATCCAGAAGCCAGCACAGTCATTTACAGAGTGCAAGAAACATGTTTGGCTTTTTGTGGTCTCTGATCCTCATCTTTCAAAGTTGCCACGAGGCACGCATGCTATCAAATATATGACAAAAATCTCTTCAATGCCTTTTCTAAGGAATTACATAGTTCACCACACCTGCAAAATGTACTCCCTCCCTCTTAATCCTGCTTCATTGCATGCTTTCTACCACATCCTGTTGGGGATGTTAGCATCCTTCCAATTCCCTACTATTCAGTTCCACACAGACTTTCTTCTGTTCAAAGCCTTGGAACTTGCCGTGTCTACCTGAATCACCTTACTTCCTATTCTTTTCATGGCTATTTTTGTTGCTTCCTAGGTTTCACTCAAGTTTCATATCCTCCAAGTTCTTCTAAGACCACTGAATTAAATATGCTTCCTGTGTCTTGCCAGGGTACCAGCTTGCTTTTCCTATAGCTGTTTTTGCATTCCCTGTGTATGGTTTTCTCTATGTTAAGACCTCTCTCCTCTTGATGGTGAATGCTGTATCTGGAAAATTCCTTTCTTCACAGCTCTGCTGTTTGAACTATATTATATATAGTTGAACTATATATAATAATACTATATATATATATAGTTTTCTTTATTTCTTACNATATAGTATTCTTTATTTCTTACCTAACTCACCTAGACTTCTCCTTTAGCCATTATTTCACTTTCTTAATGCACTAATATTCAGACAATGTCCACTGTTCAATACATAGTTCAATATAGTACCAGGCTTAGGAGACTTCAATACATGTTATCTCATGTCTGCCCCAATGTTGCTGTCAATTATTAGTTCCATGCTCCCGCAGTTTTTCTGTGAAGTCTTTATATTGAAGCCTTTCCTATACGGTGATTAAGTACATCCATTGTCTCTTTATTTTCTCTTCTGTACTCTGTAATTCTCTTCCAATTAATAAATAATATCTGAAATTTTAGGCCTACTGTTCAAACAAATCTCACATGCATTAAGTCAAATACTGTGTTAAGACAGAAGAAAGTAAACTGTGCGGCCTGTGGCATGAAAATGCTGCCCCCTCCGGATCCCTGCCACGTTTTGCTTCTGAGGTTTAAGGAGGCGAACAGTTAACATACAAACACACAGTCAGACAATACAACCCGAATGACTTGTGCATAGAGTCTTATTAATTACCTCCAATTAATTTCCTGCTTTATTTTATCATGTCTCCTTTCACATTTTATTTCTGCTTGTCTCCTCTGGTCTCTCTGCCACCACGCAGTTTAACTTTCTGAAACTCTTAGCCATGGGCATTGTCCCCAAATATCAAGCTGAAGATGATTATAATGCTTTTCCTTCTTAGTTGTCAGATACCTACTGAGAAAGGTATCTACCTAGTAAAAACAGATGACCAAAGCTAAGACAAGGTTTCTGGTTTCAGACATTGTGAAAATAAGTATAGGATATGGACATGCAATGTCTACTGAAGACATTTTTTGGTTACTCTAGTAGGGGACTCTCCGTATTCTAATTCACTCTCACTCTAAGACTGTGAGGTATGGCTGTATGGCAATTAAATAACAAAGACATCATTTTTACCACCTTATTGCAATTAAAATAATAAGCATTGACTTTCACACTCAAAAATTATTTTTCTATTTAGTCACAATCAAAATTAAATTGTGTAAATTTGAAGAAACTCTATGGCAATCAGTCACAGAAATGCTATCTGGGGGAAAAGCAGCAATCTTATAATGGCAAAATATTAATTCTCTAAACTCATGCAGAATTTCCAGATATGAGTAATATAACAATTTGCTGAAATGAATCTGAGCTTCGAAATGTTTACATTCTCCGCGGCACATGCACACAATTAGGTTTTAACAATCTTGTAGCACAATACCCCAAGAATTACCAGCATGCAAAGCAGCCAATAATGACAAACTCAGCGGAAGGTGAAGAATTTTTAAGAGGTTTGCAATGAAAGAGAATGCAAATCTTGCTAGCATGGAACTCACTGCCAACTGAAGGAATGATTCGATATGTTGTGGGGTTTTTTTTTTCAGATAAAGGAAGTTTTGTCTCTACAAAGACTGATACAATATTGAAAAGTTAACTTAAGGTTTGTCTGTCTAGAAAACATATTCCTTTCCTTACCTTCCTGTCCTCAATGTCACTTTCAATTTTTAAAAAATGATTCATTCTTCCCCTCCATAGATTCTCCATTTACCTAACTTCTTTGGGTCTAGGGGTTGTATTTGATTATCATTTACTTTACAGCTAATATCCACTTATGAGTAACTACCTGTCATATTTGTCTTTCTAGGTTTGGGTTTCCTCATTCAGAGTAATTTTTTTCTAGTTTCATCCATTTCCTTGCAAATTTTATGATTTCAGTTTTTTTAACACCTGGCTAATAATCCATTGTGAAAAATGTGCCACATTTTCTTTATCCGTATTTCATGCTAGGAACATCCAGATTGTTTCCAGTTCCTGGCTAGTATGATTGAAGCTGAGTTGAACATAGATGTTCAAGTGTCCTTGTGGTAGAATGGAACATCCTTTGGGTATGTACCCAAGAGTCGTATAGCTGTTTCATGAGGTAGATAGAGTCCCAATTTTCTGAGGAACTGCCATATTGATTTCCATAGTGGCTGAAGAAGTTAGCACTGCCTCCAGCAACATAAAAGTGTTCCTTTGTTCCACTTGCTTGTAAGCATGAGCTGTCATTTGTGGTTTTGATCTTAGCCATTCTGACAGGTGTAAGATAGAATCTCAAAGTACTTTTGATTTGCATTTCCCTGATGATGAAGGAGGGCTATAGGAGGAAAGTATGGCTCTCCTTGGGAAATAGAATAGATTTTGCGGGTGGATTAGGGTCAGGAGGGGAAGGGAGTGGGAGAGAGATCAGGTGAAGGGAAAAGAATTGGTGCAGGGGGAGGAGGCAGGGATAGAGGGAGAGAGTGCGGGGAGAGACAGGTGGAATTAAGGGGCATTTGGAGGGCATTGTGTAAACCTAGAGCACTGGAAAGTTCCTAGAATTTATGAGGGTGATCCTA
>LOEQ01014787.1:0-17104 GCA_001685075.1 Bramus lutescens
ATATATAATCTTATACCTAAAGAAAAACTGTCAAACAGTCAATATAAAACCAAAGGATTCTGAGATTAGTAGCAATAAAATAGTCCTTAAATTTTTGCATCTCTTCTGTCCCTTATCAGGTGGCACTTCTAACATGAGTCAGAGATTTTCAATTTCACTTTAATAATGAGCATGGTTGGGTTTTGAAAGGAGAAAGCCACACTCCAACTCCAAGGTAAGCTTTAATCTTTAATTGGATAGGGACTACAAAAAGATCATTTACATTATATATCTGTAGAGAAGAGCAGAAACAAACATTTGGGAAGATATATGAAATTTTACCCTGTTGGAAATGTGATATACCAATAGGCTAATTCACTATTTTTCCTGAGACTTTTTTTCTAAATGATTTATTCTTTTTCTTCAGATGTCTCATTTTCTGGTAGTCTTCAGATTTCTTAGCTTTATTCTCCTGAAAAGACAGAAACAAAACTGTTTCCCAACCCTAATTTTGGAGAGATTCTATTTTTCCACATTATAATTGATCAGATGAAAAGCGTTTGTTAGTTTTATAGGCTAGTTCAGATTAAAAGGCCATGATATTTGATGAACTATCATCTTTTCTAATTAAGAGTGGTCTCCTGTTCCAATAGAATCTTTATCAATTTTGACGGTATCCATAGCTTTTCTTCTGTGGAAAGAAAAGCAAAACCCTTTCTCCCATGTAACAATTCCCCCATCATATTTCTAACTCTGCTTCATCCTGCTCCAATATTAAACTAATTGCCTCATTATCTTAACTGAGTTATCCTTCTCCTCCCACTGACTAAAAATTACTATTGCATTATGAATCTCATTATTTCAAATGTAAGTATCTGCATTTGGGAGAACAATTTCTTCTTAATAAATTAGACTTTTTATGTTTTAATTAGTTGTCTGAAATTACCATATATTTCAATATCTAGCCATGTTTTATCATCCTTTAAAAATACAAAACTATTTAGGATAACTGCCAAAATGCTTTATGTTTTCTGTTAAAGTATAGAAAGTTTTAAGTTTCAAAGAGGGATTAATTGTATTATACCTTAGTTTTCTATCATATTCTAATATTTTTAAATTTCAGTGAAGTGCCCAATTTGTGCATGTGTCATTCCTGTACAATAATATTACACAAAGGTTTAAAATACATTTATATAAATTCATATTTCTATGACTTCTTCATAAATATCCTGTGGAGCTGGGTCAAATTGATTCTTTTGCATTTTCTGTCTTTGGTAGATCACACATATGAGGTCATTTCCATATTATATTCTCTCATGGTATTAGTAGTTTGTCATTGTCATTTTCTATTCCTTTCAGATTCCATCATCTCTATGGATTGGACACATTGGATTCTTTGATCCTGACATGCTTTCTAAAGTTTATGCATTTTGATTGTCTTCTATATAAATCTTTGATGTACCAATTGGCACACAAACTTATCTAGCTTATTGCATTTCAAATAAGGTCTTCTTGATGTTAGTTACAAAGAATTTATTTTGTATATTATGTATTAATTTATCTATATGTTGCTTATTTATTTGTATATCTATCATATATATGTAATTATCTATCAATAATATAACTATCTACTTAACTACCATCCACCAGTCACCGATCCATCTATCTGTCATATTTCAATCATCTATCCCTAACTTATCTATTAGCTATTTGTCCATGATTTATCAATCCTCAATCTATTTGTCATCTATTTATCTACTTGTCTGTAATATATTTATTTATTATCTTTCTGTCTGTCTATCTGTCTAGCTATGCATCTATTTATTATCTACCATCTACGTATCTATCTAGTTCTGAAGCTAAACCTCTCATGGATGTGCTACCACTGATCTAACAACCAATGCTTTAATTTTTAATTTGTACAAAGTAATCTTTCAGTGCCTTCCCAGTAATAGATTTGTACAGCGTTTTAGCTTACGAACCCTATGCCCAAGATAGCCGAAGCTATTTATAAGTGACAAAGCAAAACAACTAATTAATCTGTGAGCTATGTTGTTACAAAAAATTGGGGGGGAGTTATTAAGCAAACAAAAAGTATCCTGGCTTGACATCTCAGGTGTCTGAAACACACTAATTAAAGCATCAGGCAGAGGATGCATGGCACCACTTGCAGGACATCATGTGTTCCCATCTGTCTTCTCATTTTTCTAATACACTGTCATAGCTACTCAGAATCACAGCATTGAGAGTAAAGTTAAAGCTATGTGAAGAATTTCAACCATAATGGGAAGTCACTAAAACGTGTCTCTCCCACCCTGCTTCAGGTTGTGTTCTCACAGCTCAACATTAAGATTGCATAGTTCACAGGAATTCCATCTGAGGTAGATAGGCATTTACTTCTACCTTGAGTACCAGATCAGTCAGTTAATTTTCTCAGGGATCTTTACCAAAAAAAAAAATTCCATAAATTGTCTTTATTGCAATAAAAATATTCCCTTTGGCTCCGGCACCTTCTCGTGGATTCTGGGGTTGAACTGCAACAACAAGGGCAAATTGAGACGGGAACCAGAAAGCAGTCCTTGCTTTATCTCAGGAAAACAACCCTAATTCGCGTCTGACCAAAATATGAGACTTTCTACAAAAGAAAATAAAAGATACGGGATATTTGGCAGTTAGTTAATGAATTCAATCACTCAGCAGTAAAATAAAACATTCAAAAGAAAATTTTCTCAACACACAGATTGTTTTTTGTCACTCATGAAAGCAGAGCAAGAGGTCCCATTAATCCACTGTTGCCATGTCGTCTAGAATAGTGCTTTCCAAGTGACCCTCTGTTATTTACCTGTTTGATATTAACAACATAGAGTTATTTATTCATTAAGGAAAAGTCAAAGTATTTTATCACTACATAAAGGCATGGTGCATTCCATTTAGTTTTGGCATTATTACAGATATCCTGTAGAATATTCTATACTTAAGACACAAAATTTAACAAGAAAATGCTTCTCTGCAAAACAGGTTAAGAATCCTACAGAGAGATAGATATAAAGTCTGAATATGGACTGTCATGGGAGCAGACTGTCATACACTTCATCATATTTACACCACAACCAAATTTAATCTTGATCAGAAGCCAATAAAGCAATTTCATCCCATTAATCTATGTTTTATTTGTAATTTAATGTCTCGTGGTAAATCCTTGGTGCTGTATGCATGTGTGGGTTTTGGAATGAACATTTTCTTTGAGTTTTCAGAGATTTTTGAATTATGAACAGGAACCGTTGACCTCAAGGATGACTTTTCTGTCTTATTTTTGCCTGATTTCCATATGATTGCAAATCCCATATTAAATCATGTGTTCTTCTTACAATGTCACCGACCATAGATCACCATATTCAGCTAAGAAGCCTTCTCTAGAACATTTGATAGCTGAGACAGTCAACATGCTCAAATTCCCACGAATTTTGAGGAATGGTCTGAACATAAATCTATTTCACTCTTTTTGTACTGATTAGACTGGGCTTAGGGGTTGTACGAGTAGAAAATCATAGAGTTTAGTGCTGCTTTGGGTCACATTCTACAAAGAAGGAGAAGCCTTGGCATGAATAACAGTACAACTTACCAGTGATGAAATCTACTCTGATGAACTGATTCAATCCATTTTCTACTCTGTAATTATTTTTGCAGAGTTTCAACACTGGCCTCTTTAGAAAGACATGCCACCTAAGAAAACTAGTTATTGCATAGTAAAGAATTCTCTGAAGTCAAGTTTATCATAAAAAGATTAATCAGTGCTACTACTTCTATAATCATCCCGGCTTGGTGGAGACTGAAGAGCACATGAACTTGATAGATTAGCTTCTGCAGAAAAAGATATCATTTACTCTGCTTCTGCAACCTCTAAATGGGCTACTGAAAAGGGAATCAATGAAAACCTTTGATCACACTGAATTTTCCTCCCTGTAGCATTAGCTCCAGGCAAATAGATCCCAAGCACAAGAAAGGCAATTTAAGCCTGGCATTGCAAAAATGCTAATAGTGGCCAGAAGATCAGAGTGAAATCAGTAGTTTTGATCTTAAACAAGGCATTGGTTGCTCAGCAGGGCATTAACTGATTTGATGTTTAGTCCCTGACCATCAAAACTACTTAGCATGTTTTCTACTTTAGATGTGTTGCATAAGATAAGAGCTCAGTGTATGGAGAAATGCCACTGTTGAATATTTTTGCCTAGTAGCTATTGCTTTGAATGAATCAACTAGCCTTCTCTTTAGCCCATATGGAAAATTCATAATTCTAAAAAGTGTTTAAAATGCAATCAATCTTAGCTCTTTCATCCAGAATTTATACATTTTAAATAGCATATGTAAAAGGAGCCTCTGAAAGCAATTTTTGCCTATATAAAATCATTCCTGAGTCCTTTTCTAACCACATTCTTGCCAAGTAAATCTCCTCTTTGCTTTATTGGTGATCCAATAACCCAAAACACAATCCTGCAAGCTAATAATTATGTTTCTAAGAATGTTAGAATTCATGTGTATGTGAGAGAGCATACATGTTTATGTTAGTGCAGGCATATATGTGGAAGTCATGCGATGCAGACGTCAGAAGACAACATCAATTGTCAGTCCTTGCCTCCTGACTTTGGTTAATACAGTGTCTATAATGGTTACTCTTGCTCCACACCTTGACAAACACAGGAAGAAAGAACTTCAACTGAGGAGTTCCCTCCACTAGATTGATCTATAGATATACATGTGAAACATTTTCTTGATTGCTTATTGATATAAGAATGTCCAACTCTCTAGGGACTGTCCCATGCCTGGACAGGAGGTGAGCCTGGGCTGTTTACGAAAAGTAGCTGCATGTGAGCCTGGAAATAATTCAGTAAGCATCCTCTCTGATTTCTGCTTCAGTTCCTACTTGAATTCCTGTCGCAACTTCCCCCAGACATGGGCTGTGCACTGGATGCATAAATTAAATAAACCTTTCTCTCCCCCAAATTGCATTTAATCAGAATGGATTATCATAGCAACAAGAATAGTGACTAGGGCAGGGTATTTTGTTCACATTTGCATACAACCGACTAGCTGATCCACAAACTGCTAGCCTTTCTATCTCTGTCTCCCACCTTGCTTCAGGAAAACTGAGTTTGCTTTACTTCTGAACCATCTTTCTGGTCCTAACCATTCTTAAAATCATGATGCCATATTTATTTTATTGATAGAACTACATAATTTCCTAATTTTTACTCTAGAATTTAATTTTAGTTTATTTCATAATGACTCCCTTTAAACAGTATTTTAAAAATTATCTGAATTGGTATAAATGAAATCAACAGTTCTAAATTTGGAGAGGAATCTATTACTACAGCTTTGCTGAGGAGACATGGTGTCAAACTGCTTTTTAAACGTTTATGTTTATAACTATAGACTTGTGCTGCTGTCAGCCTTGGTTATAGAAGCGTCTGTTCACACTGGGAAAAGGTTAATTCAGAGACACAATGAGCTAAGCAGAAGCCACTGTTGAGTGTTTAGTCCTAAACCTGCTTCACGGCTTAGAGAGCACGTTGGAAGAGTTGGAGAGTGTGGAGGATTGCTGTAATACACTGGCTTCTGGACATTCCATCCCTTTTGAACCCACAAACTCTCAGCAACAGATGCTACCTGTCCAAGACTTGGACAGAACTGAGCTCCTCAATATTCCATCGACATGGTAGCATTGCCTATAAGTCCCACCCTCTCTCTGAGGAGTCATAGGCAATTAACAGTCACAAGGAAAAAGGGAGAGACATATTCCTCATTGGTGGAGTCACCAGAAACCTCAGCCAGACTCATGCAGGTAAGTTCAACTAAATACAGAAGAGTACAATACAAAACAAATAAATAGACACACCAAAATAAGAACAAAGTGAGAGGAGGACTTAGGAGGAAAAGTGCATTCCACAGAAGGCAGTCAAAATCACGTTATTTATATACATATATATATATTTATATAAAATCATGAAAGAATAAAAAAGTTTAGAGATATTTGTAATTTGTTATTATTATAACATATTTGAATTATTAGCCTTTCTTTGGCAATTGGAACTAGAGCGGAACCTTTGAAAATACCTTAGCCATGCCATTAAGGGAAGACCTGTTCATTCCAAACTAGATCATAAAAGAAAACACTTTACGAGAAGTTGCACAAGGTACTCTGGATGCTGATGTGTTATTTCCAAACCTTAAGATGTCTCATGACACTCTGTAGACTGAAAGCCATAATATTCTGCTCATAGTGCATATTTCCTAACTACAGAGTAGCTTTCCTATCTGTAACAATTTGGACAATTGGGGTATAGGGAAATAGCTACAGAACTCTCATTTTTATTTTTATGATATGATTCATGAAAAAGATGAAGAATTCTAAAGTTTAGCTTAATTGCTCAGTTCTATTTCTCATTTTTGAACTATGTCTCCATGACTTTTTATTTGTTTAGATTTGGCAGGGTTGAGATAAGAGTGTATATCCCAGGCTTACCTGGAGCCCAATAAATATTTCAGAATGGCTGTGAACTTACAGATATTTTTCTGTCTCTCTCCCAAGCATTCAGATTACAAGTGTGAGCCATCATATTCAGGTTTCTGAAGTACATACAAAACCATACGTAAGGGAGGGGACTTATACACTTTGGTGACCCTGGTCCATAAATTCAAGAGAAGTTGATTTCTTTTAATTACTCCCTCATATTTGAAAATGTATAGAGCCAGGGGGAGATGACTAAGTTTCTAAAGAACTGGTATCACAGGAATGAGTTTAATTTGTAGGACCACAGAAAAAATGGTAGACATAGAGGCACACGCTTGACATACAGCACAGAGAGGAGATAGACAAGTAGATCCCTGGAACCCACTGCCCAGCCACTGTAGTCCAATTGGTGAGATCCATTCAATGAGAGACACCCTCACAAACGAAGTTGATTATGTTCCTGGATGGATGATATGAGAAGTTTATTCTGGCTTCCACATTAGCATGCACACATGCACAGAAATTCACACCTACATATACATATGTACCTCATGTATATATGCACCTCTATGTACATGGCCACATACATACACAATTATATATATATGCATTAAAATGTATGGACAAGTCTATAAACCACTTCAGAAAAATGCAAAAAAATGCCAAAATAAATCCAGAGTATATGACCAAATACATCTCATTATTCAACTAAAATTAAATGAAGAACAAAAAGATATTTAAAATACTGAGCCTGGAGTCCCAGAACATTCTGGGCTGTGGTGCACAGGACAAGGAAATACAGAACTGTCAGTAGAAAGTCTATTTTGGAATACTCTTGTTGAGCAAGAAAAGGCATTTGACTCTAATGTCAAATCCTCTAAGAATGGAGAGGCAAAGTAAGAAAGATAATTGACTCTAATAAATAGTATCCACCAATTGGCCACACTGGCTATAGAGAAAAGCTTTAGCATCTGCAGAGATTCTCCACGAAAGGCTCTCAAGTCATAAATGGATTCAATGACAGAATAAATCATGGAGGTAAGGCATTACCTAATAGGGAAAATTTTTCATGGGTTGGTCCAACATAAAAGAAGAAATATATGTTAGTAAATTTAGTCTCAGTGACAGTTCATATCTGTTCCCTTGGGTGATAGTTTCAGTCCTAGGGGAGGTCTTGCTTACTCTGTTCTGCAGTCATTGATTTCTTTAGAAAACCTATTTAGAGCTAGTTCCACAAACAAAGTAGTGTCTGTCACATATGTTCACTATCTTTGTCAGTAGAAAGAGAAGTTTGAGCAGCATCAGATGGATTAATATGTCACAAACTATCAAACATGTTTTAAACAACAAAGACAAAACGGAAAATGCAGTTAACATATACTTGACTAATACTTCCACAGTATAAGGGCATGAGCGTGTAACACACAAGAAACACTACATATTTGTGCTGTTTCACACTGCTTATTTGTATGTGTAATTGCTTTGTTCTTTTCACTTTTTATCTGAATTCTCTTTTGTTATTTCTCCTAACTCAGCACCTAATGTTATCAATACTCAAAATTTGCCTCTATCAGTCTCTTAGTTGTCTCTCTAAAGAAGACAGTCCTTCTTAAATATCTTCCATCTGCTTATAATAATTTTGATCTTTTCTAAGCAACTAGATTTGAACCAGAGACTTTGGCAACTCTTCTAGAGCTCTGGGTAGCACTTTAGAGCTCAAAGCTACTTGCATTTGTAGAAAAAGCTAAGTCTACTAGTCAATAGTGAAAACAATCCAAGAATTATTATCATTCAGAAACTTACTTAGGTGTTATTTCAAGTCCAACCATTGTCATTTTCAAATTTTCTAAGATGTAGCATCTCAGCTTCCTAATGGATAGAACAGAAGTTGCCAGAAGTTACTGTTTCACTATAGTTCTAAAATTCAAATTAGTGCTTGTTCCTGTAGCATAGCAAGTTCCTGGTCATATAGGGGTGTCTTTGAAAACCTTAATGATCTGGATCGTTGTTCTACCCCAAGCAGTCCTTCCCTGAGTATAAGAAATAATCCATGTTTGCAGCCAATCAAGGTTGCAAAGCTATATCCTCCCTGTAGCTGATTAATAACACAAAAATTGCATTTTAAAAGCTATCTGTTCTATTTAATCTATGTTTGGTAGGATTTGTTAATACAATGCATTGAAATATTGAGAATAATGCAAATTTTTCTTGGTTAAAATATCATCAAATGTTTTGAAGAGCAGATTCTGTGTGCATCCTTTCTTCATGATACTGTGGAGCAACACTTCAGTGATTCCTGGAAATCTTTCATCCAGTACTTTTCTCTTCACTCTCTCCAATGTAAAACAGGGTCTTTACTGCTATATTCTCCTGTGATGTTCAACTCAGACCATATTGCATAGGTAACCTCCAGGATTTCACATTTCCCTGGAGGGCATTTCTAACTTTGAGACCTTTCATTGGTGTGAAAAACTCTGAGCACAAGCTTCATTGTGATTTTTTAGCAATCCTAGCTACTTAATAATTCTCTCAATAGTATTTGGAGATGCAAAAACAGTCCATAAGACAATGTTTTAACTGAAAAGAAAAGGAAAATCCAGAGACCATCTGAAGCTTCAAATAAATCAATGAATTCCAAAACATGGGCTTTCGAAAACAAGCAGAAAGACATGGTCTTATATGCCTCTGAGTTTTAATATCAAGTCTTTTTAAAACTCAGATTATCTAAACTTACTGATTTTTTTTAGATATCCTCAACTAGTTTGTTGTTTGCTATTATTTGGTTACTATTTCTATTTTATTGTGTATATTTAAACTATATAATGTCCTCTTAGGAAATACAAAGTGGCACATCAATCATATGAAGAAAATTATAAACATTGAAGTGAATTAGCATCCTCGTCATGTCATTGGTAGCCACATTGTGTATGTGTGTGGCAAAAACTGAAATACAAACTTACTCAGCAAAAATTTCCCCAATAATATGCACTGTGATTTGTTATCACCCTAAGATTGTGCCTTAGACCCCTAGACTTGTTGATTCTATATATCTGTATTTAGTGTTTTACAATCTATAAAATTAAGGTTACTTTTTAAGTAAGTGAAATCTATTCATTCATCAGCATTTTAATTATCTGTATTATAATGTTTGTAATGTAGGAAACCTGAAGAGGTGTGTGTGTGTGTGTGTGTGTGTGTGTGTGTGCATGTGTGTCTGTGTCCACACATACACACGTGGAAGCCAGAGATCAATATTGGGAATTTATCTCAACTTCTCTCCATTTTTTGTCTTGTTTGTTTGATTGTTTGAGACAGAGTCTCTCCTGGGTCTAAAACCCAATCATATAGACAGTGATGGCTGTGTAATGAACTCCCAGACTTCCTCCTGCTTCTACCTCCCCAATACTGGAATTTCAGGCTTATCCCATAACACCTAGTTCTTCCTACATGGAGGGATGAAACTCAAGCCTTTTTGCTAGCACACAAACACTTCCCCGACTGAGCCAGCCCCTAGAAATCTTGAATCTTACACAATGACCTTCTTTTAGTCTAAGAACTACCAGTTTTTACTCAAGGTTGTTTTGTTTTTCCTCCACTGTAAGAGAGGCTCATACTTGTGAGCTCACAGAGGCAGCGGCAGCATGCTTGCACAGGGAGTGCACAGGTGTGTAACAGATGTGATGTACTCCTCAAGCTGAAAGGAGAAGAGGACACGTGCCTCTGTTCCTAATCTAGAAGCAGTCTTTAACCACTTGCGATTGAAATTTTGATTTTCTTCAAGAAAGTTTCAATAGAGAAACAAACTCTTTTTAATGGTTGGCTGCGTTCCCAGGAAAAGATGACCAACACAAAATTAACTCAGTAGCATCTTTGGAGAGTTCTCGTCTCATGTCATGTCAGGGATTCTCTACCCTTTTGGCTTTTAAATTTATATTTTTTCTTTTTTTATTTTATTTCTTTCATGTATAAATATATATTTTCTCACTCTTTTTACCCTACACTTTGCAAAAATATTATGGCTTCCAGTTTAGTGTATTTATGGGATTCCTGAGTGTGTGAATAAATGCTTCTCTGCATCTTTATCTGCTTCTTTTGCTTTCCTTGGGCCCTTTTCCTTCTGAATGTTTTTCTTATCTCATTTCACATTTTATTATTGTACCTTAGAAGCCTGTGTTGTTTCCTAATGAGAGATAGAAAGGGGCAGAAGCAGATAGGAAGGCAGGAGGGGCAGACCTGGCAAAAGTAAAGAGAGGACAAAAGCAATAAGGATATATAATGTGGGTACAAAAAACTCCCTATTTTTCATAAGAGGAAAAAGAAAAAAGAGATATGGGCAGTTACTCTTATCTCTAAAATCCTTCCTGTTTCCGTGCATTCTTCTCATCCAGGCAACTCTGTCTCTCACTGCTTTGACAGTTTCCTGGTTTATACTTGAATTCTAAATACAGTGGATAAATAAAAATTTCCTGTTTGGTATTTTTACTTCCATTTGAGAGTTCTTCCTTTTAGAAGAAATTCTTCTTTTATCTTTTTTCTTTGAGTAGTTGCGCTGTCTCATCACCTCTGTGTGTGTCCATATAAACACAGTGACTACCAAAATTTAAGAAAATTAGCATCTATTAATCAATCATATATATATATATGTATATTTGCCTCAATCAAGAAGAGATTTAACATCAAAGAAAGTTGATGTCAATCAGTGTATTACATATTAAAGGCTTCCTTTTACTTTAACACTAATACGTAACTGAAATAAGCTCCTATTTTTTAAGGATAGACTTAAGTTGATAAAATGTTTTAAGATATTTTGGAAAGTTTCCAATTACTATTTATTAAAAGATAAACTGCTCTATTTTTAAATTTGAGACAATAAATATTTGCAGTATCTTCTTCACATTCCCCTCTTGATTATGCCTATGCAACATCTTTTAATACACATAGATACTCTGGGCTCCTGTGTGCATGTCGTTGGTAGAATGGGTAATTATTTCCCTGTGAATAAGTCTGTGCAATCTGCATATTTAACATCAATGCCCATTGCATAGGAGGTAAGAAGAGATGGTGAATAGTATTGAACAAAGAAGATTATGTGGAGGATCTTTGAGGCAAGCAAAAAGTGGGGCAATTGGCTAATCATCCATTAAACCTATCATACCCACCCTCCAAGAAAAAAAGAAAAAAAAAAACCTCTGGTATTGGTAAATATGGACAAGAAGGCATCTGACATCTGGGCAATACTTGAGTTACATTGCTTTTAGAAAAGGATTAAGAAAAACCATAGAAAGCAATGCGCAGAATTTCTTGCTCTGGCAAAATCTGTTCCAAGGCTTCAGTTGCTGGAATACACACATAGAAGTGCTGGTGCAGAACTAGGAAAAGCACAAGGCCAAAGGAGAGCCGTGTCAGAGAGACGTAGTTGCCAATGACCTGACACTGATATCAAGTTAATTTGGGGGCTAATTTGCTGTTCAACTGAGAATAACTTCAGCTTGAAATACAAAGGCATGGCTGGCAAACTTCCTCGGATAATAGATGTTGTAATTACAATGTATGTGATGGGGCACTATCTGCTGCCTGCTCCTTAGCTGATATCCCTTCCTCTTGCCCCACTGTTTTTCTCACCAGGTTTTTTAAAATACTTTTCTTACTCTGTGCTAACCATACTGTTGTATAAAATAGCATCAGTGTTAGGATCCAAAAGAACTTCGAAACCAAGGGACTGACAATTCATCAATCATTATGGGTAACTTATGTACATGGTGTTAAGGGTCCCGAGAACAGCATTTCAATATTCAAAAGCCATATTTAATGGACTCAGAATAAACATTGAGCATTTCTCTGTCTCTGGAATGACTGTGCTAAGTAGGAAAGAGCAGAAGGGAATTGGGAGAGAAGGAACTCAAATTAAGATAAAATTAGCAGGTATTACTATCCTTTTTCAGTTGAAATTGACACTGTCTTGAGCTGAAAAAAATCTGTGTAGCTAAAAGCCACATTGATGCATGACAGAATTTGAAACACAATTTCAAATTTTTAAAAAGACTGTCTGTCTCCTTAAATAGATGCTCTGTTCCCCATAATCAATCCCACTTAAAAAAGAAAAAAAATATTGATTTTTTTGCCCCTAAAACCTCGGATAATTGATTTTTTTACACTAAGATTATAGTTCTATTTTTCTTTACTGTGATTTATAATTGATAGAAAACAGTGATAGACTTTGTGGACAAATATATGTGCATACGTGTAGCTATTTGTATATATATATACTTATCAGTAATATAGTCAATGAAAAAATGCTGTTGAGCTCATGCTATGCCTAAATTACTCCACTTTGCATAAAAATGTGGTTTCTCAGGCTGTGCTTAGATCTATGTTGAGACCCTATGTACAAGCAACGTTTGATTCCATTTGAGGGGAAATTTTACTAAAGCTTTTGGGTGGACCCAGAAATTGTACTGCCTGTTGAGTACCGTTTAAACAACAGAGACTGATAAAAGATTTATCCCTAGGAATAGAAAGGAAGCCATTTTACATTTTTTGATCTTGTCCTTACTGGGAGAACTTAAGACACAGGGTATAGAAAACCTATTGAGAACTTGTAGCATAGAATACATTTTATACATGAAAAACAGATGAGGTTTTCATTTAATTATTAATTCTAATCTCTAATACTGTTCTAAGTTCTTGAGGTTCAATAGTGAAATCAATAGTTTGGAAAACACTGGTGCTAATAGAGTTTACATTTCATGATGTGAATACAGGTGGTTGTCCCGTTAGCACTATAAAGTCAATGAACAGAAATGAACAGAACTACATTCTACTACAATGTTGTCATTCATAGAATAGCAATAACTTTTCAAAGGTAAGAATTGCAAAATGACAGCAATTTATTATAAACATCTACCTTTGTAACTTGACGGAGGTAAATGCAGGCTGTTATATTCAAATCTTAATTAGTAGTATTAACTCTCATATCGCACAGTACATTCACACCACACAGTAAATATATTGAGACAACGCTACACACACACACACACACACACACACACACACACACATATATATATATATATATATGTTTTACAGAATTAATACCAGTTAAATAAGCTGCTGTGGGACTCAAAAGATTTTTAAAGTAGGCCAAGAGTCTCTATTGATTACAGAGCAGATCGATTCCTGGAGGAAGTTGCTGCTGGATCTGCTGCAGTCTGGTTTGGGAGCAAAACTGCAGAGTTAGGCAGCAAGATAAAAGAATTAACCAGGGTCTAAGATCAGGAAAAAGTGGGTTAAGACCCAGAACCAGATGCGCAAAAAGGTAGATAGGCAGAGAGCCAAGAAGGGCATTTTAAAAATGGAAGATTTAGCTAAGTTGAAGCCTCAAAGAAAATGAGGAAGTTTACTGTTTGTGAGCTATACACACACACACAGACACACACAGACACACACACACACACACTACCACTCCACAAACACGTCAGATATCAGATGATAAGTTGTTGTGGGGCCTTTTCATCATAGTATTAAGTATCTGCCACTTCATGGAATCCAAGAAAGAAACTTTCTTTTTCTTTTTGATATACTTGTCCGGAAAGCTATTTGGCCTAATTTTCTTACTGTAATTTTAATGTGCCTTTCCATCCTTATACTCTTAATTCACTCCAATACACCAATAGGTTGCCTTTCTAATCCCAGGAATAAATTATTTATAGGGGAGTGCTGGGTGGATGGTACCTGGCAGATGGTCCATATTCTGGGAACCTGCAAAGGCTATAGTCATCCTTCTCCCTCAGATGAATTCAAATGATCCTCATACAATGTAGTAACCAAGGTCAGGGCTCAACCTGAGAAATCACTGGATTACACAATATAGAGTAACTTGGATTCTCTATATTGACAGTTTGAGCTGAACAGATATGAAGACTAGTTCAACAACAGCAGCAACAACAAAATAGCTCTTGGTTTTGAATATGCCATACTGAGATTCACAATAGCTAGCAAGTCTCTGGAAGGGTAAGTATTCTGGAGAGAAAATAACCTAAGCCATAAATGCCAAAATTTTTAAAAAGAAGCTAAAAAACCTTTTACCATAAATACTGGTGAGATAATCAAGAGAAAATTTAGTTTTAAATGATAAGACACTCATGGGTTTGGCCTTGATTCCTAATTCTGACTTTTAAAAAGTCAGGTAAAAGAGGTTTCATCCTGAGACTAAAATAATTTTCCAGTAAAATAAGAAGGAATTCTGTCAAATACATTGCCAGAACACCAAGGTGCATATTCAAAGCAGACTTCTGATATAAATTAAATTAAATGGTGCTGATAGTTTAAATTAAGATGAGAATTGAGAATTGAAGGGTAGATTAGACAGTGTGGAGCTCAGTAGTAACATCCTTGAAACATTTCAAGCAGGAGAGAATCTCTTATTGGAGCAGATTTAAGAAAAGTAGGAAGATAAGACTCGGTGATATCAAATGAGGAGGAATCACAACAAAATTATTGCAGAATGTCCAAAAATGGAGACACCTATAGAAACAAAAATGGTCCGAAGAAATCTAAACCCAAAACAGTGTCAACAAAGTTTTCTATGCTAATGAGAATAACCCATAACCAAATAGAAAGTGGTTTTGTAATTAAAAAGTGAAAGAATCGTGGCAGGAATGACCCTGAGCAAGTGATTGAGATGAGATTTGGAGTTGATTGTGAATATGACTTTAGAGAAAAGCACCAAAGCATTCATCTGTGTTGGTGAGGTCTGTACAATGTGCGAGAGTAGGTGCTGGGGCAAAGGATGTTTTCCTGAAAGACAGAGAAGTTCTATTCTGATTCTTCGACTTAAGAGGGAAGAAAGAGACTGAGCATCAGAATCATAATGGGGATGATGAAGAAAGAGGGGGAAGTTAGAGCCTTGGTTTGGAAGTCCAGGAGCAGGCTGTGAGTCAGAGGAAGACCTACAGGAGTCACAAGACCCTCCTGAGGCCATTGGTCAGGAATTACAAGCTGAAGCAATTGGCAGGGCTCTTTTTACCAGATGCACTCAAACACAGAGTAAATAAAACTCACGGAGAGAACTGTTAACCTCACTTTTGCAATGTTTGATGTGGCTTTTTGCCAGAGTCATACCCACTCCTTAATATGAGGGAAAAACAAATATTTGTTTCTGTGCATTTTGAATTGTTATGACCCTGTAAATATTTAACAGTCCATGTAGATTCTAAAACCTACTTGGGATAAAAGTGGTCTTCAGAGGGTATCATTCTGTGTTATTTGGAATTGTTATCCATTGCAATAACAAAATACTTGAGGTAATTAACATATAAAGAGGAGAAGTTGACTTTGGCTCATGGCTTTGGAGGGTCTAGTTCCTTACTGAATAACCCTATTTCCTAGGGCCTATATAATTTATTTCTTTTTATATTACCTTGCCAAAAATGATGACAGGCTGCATGTCTTGCATGCAATGTTAACAATGTATTAAGCACGCTCAGGTAGCAATAATCTGGTAAGGGGAGAACTATGCTGACCTGCATTATGGAATTGGTCTTCAAAACAGGTGGGAGCCATACCTGCTCCTCATTCCTCACTCAAAGATCTGGTCCCTTATCTCCTGCACCTGGACCATACCAACATGCTACCGACCACAGAGTGGCATCACATCAGAGCAGTGAGAGCTGTGGAAATTTAACTGGCCTTCTGGAACCACTTACAAGCACTCTCTTTGCAAGAGTTCCTATTGGGGAACAAATGAACTACCTACAGTTCCTGTGGCAGTCAAAGAGCATCTTACAGCAGCATCTGGCTGAAGACTGACCTGAAAGCAGATGATCTATAGCTGGCAAGAATTCATAAAATGCTGATTTCGCCAGAAATCATCCACTGTTGTCTAGTCTACTTTAAAGAAAGAGCAGGTGATTATATCTACCAGAAGCAAATGCTATCATCAACCTGGGCACAAACAACAAGAACAACAACAAAAATAAAACCATGTATGGTGACTAATTTTAGTTATCAGCTTGGCACACCTGGGAAGAAGGAATCTCAGTTTAGCAATTGTCTCCATAAGGCTGATGCTTTTTATGTTTGTGGGACATTTTATTGATCACTTGCTGATGTAGGAGGGCCCAGCCAACTCTTGGCAAAACTATTTTTGGTTAGATAGGCCTGAGCAATTTAAGAAGGTAGCTAAATGAGGCAGAAAGAACATGCCATTCAACAATGTTCCTCTGTAGTCTCTGCTACTCCTTCTCTTGTAGATTTCTGCCTGAGCTTTCCAAATGACAGACTGTAACCTATGATCCAAATAAACCTTTCTCCCTCTGAACTGCCATTGGTCGGGGTTTGGAAGCAATAGAGAAACAAACAAAGACGGTTTATAAGGCACAAGCACACTCCTTAGGGATGAGGGGGAAAAGGAGAGGAATATACTGTTCAGAGCATGCAAGGTGATTAATACATATTACACAGATGTACATACATGTGGACATGCACACACATGTCTTTGATGGATGGAGGAGATACTAACGTTTGCATCCTCTGCTGACCGAGGTTTCTGTCCTGCCTGGTCTTGCAGCCATTCAGTCTCGAAGAAATACAGAGGTCTACACTAATTATAAACTGATT
>LOEQ01014788.1:9305-19754 GCA_001685075.1 Bramus lutescens
TTAATCTATGACTGTCTGTACTCTGTCTCTTTAAAGACTTTACCTTTTTTTAAAGACATTAACTTTATTCTCTATATTCTTTTTCTTTTCTCTCCCAAGCGTATGTACAATAATCCAACACTGTGACCCATTTAGAGGTCTTTTATGTCTGAATCTGTCCTATTGTGAACCTGCAATTCTTTACTATCCAAAAACTTAAGTTGTGCCATGTAGGGGTAATATGGTACCGCCTGTTTACTGCCCAGTCTAAACTTTAACTGTGCTGTTATTATGATAATTATGATATTATGATAATTTGCTGCCTGACATCAGCAAAGTTCAGCATGGTGGAGGGAGAATCTCTGCTTGTGCCTCTGAGCCATGCGCACGGCGCAGCTAGCATGGCAGAGCTACTTGTGCCTCTGAGTCAGTTGTGCGTCTGAGCTTTTCGTAGTGCTCCCTTTTCAGGCACACAGTGAGTTCAGTTTGCCATCAAGGAAGCCATAGCATTTTACTCACAAAACCCCATTTAATTGCTCTGTCTCCTGCAGGAGCCAGAGGTCACGCTGGCGGCACAGTCCAAAAACTGGTATTTCAAAACTGTCACTTTCTAGTAGACCTGATACCGTTGCCTACTCAGGCACAAAGAGCTGAGCCATGAGTATGGTCTCAGGTACTTTGTTCCTGACCCCAAGTGGGCACACAAACATCTGAGCGCACGAATGCTCCATAGCCAGAGATTGCACCAGCGGCAGGGCCCAGGAAGCCGTGTTTTAAAATGGCATGGTTATTTTTTTTTTGTAAGGCTGCTGAGTCAGGAATTCTCTCTGTGCCATGCCACCCACAAACAGCAAAAAGCTGTGTTAAACTCTCTCTCTCTCTCTTTTCAAGCCCTCTTAGGTTTTACGTGGAGTTAGTAGACCTTGTTGGAGGGCCACTTTGTTGTAAAAGGAGTGGCGGACTGCGTACACCCCTACCTGGCTCGTTTATACTTGAAATAAACACACCAGATTGTATTAATTAAATTACGGCCTGGCCCATTATTTCTAGCCTCTTATCAGCTAACTCTCACATCTTGATTCAACCCATTTCTAATAATCTCTATGTCACCATGGTTGTGGCTCACCAGGAAAGATTCAGCATGTCTGACCTGGTGGCTGGCTCCATGGCAGCTCTCCCTGCCTGCCTTCTTTCTCCCAGCATTCAGTTCTGTATTCTCTGCCCTTCTAAGGGCTGCCCTATCAAAGGCCCAGGCAGTTTTCTTTATTTAACCAATGAAAGCAACACATAGAAAGAAGACCCTCCTATACCACCTATGATTCAAATGATAATGAATACTTGGATCTGAGGATGATGTCTGCAGTCAATGACAAATTCTGCTGTTCTCGGGGGATTTCAAGTCAGTAATGTACTGGAACAAAGTAATAAAGGGTGAGTAAATGAAACAATGTACCAAACCAGACTTCTCACCTTCTAACCTGCAAACTTGACTTAATTCTGCTACATCTTAGTGAACTAATCTATAAAATACAGTTGCATAGATACAAACTGATGTCTTGATTGTGACCCTTAAATTCATAAATGCTGTGGAAATTGTGACACAATCTGACGTATCAGTTGTGTTGGGCAAACATAATATACCATGAATCAGGAAGTATGTCTAAATATGAGGATACACAAAATAATTATGTTCCCTAAACTCATAACTCTTCTAGTTAATACAGAAATTCAGTAACGGATTATTTCAAATTGATAGGGAGGATTTAATTGTGATAACTGCCTTTGTGTTATACACAACTAACTCATTTTAATGTGTGCTCTACACTGCAGACTTTGTTTACTGGGAACAAAACATATAACAGCAAACCAGACAGACAATCTTTGGTTAAGTAATTTAATATATATAACTCAGTGTAAAATCATATATCTGGGTATGCAAGGTACTTAAAAATTATATTATGCACAGTGACAAACCCTCTGTTACAATGAAAGGGTATTTAATGTTTTGAGAGTTTATTTAATTTAATATTAATCCATGCATATTAATTAGAAATCATTATACCACAATAAAATTGAAAATAAAATTTTAAAACACACATTACCATATATTTGATATGCTCTCAAATTAAAACACTTGGACCATAATTCTGACACAAATTTGCTATATTATCATGGGAAATTGATCTAAAGTCTCAAGGGTATTAAGTTACAAGCAAGACTTACACTAATTGAGCAGCCTGCCTAGAATTCATAATTATGTTTTTTAATGTCTTAGGTAGCAAAATAATTTGTTTGAAAAATCTCCCAGAGCTTTCTTTATTTCTAATTAGAATCAACAACTTAGTTTGATCCGGGTGAAATGAGATATGAACCAAATCCCTAAAATACCATCAACCTCCAGGTTCCTCCCTTGCTCAGGTTTCTTATTGTCCTAATAGAGGAAATAATTATCCCAGTACACTTTTAAACAAAGAGTTGATTGGTTGGCAGCTCTCACAATTCCCCTGAAAGCAAACACCGTAATGCATTACACTGTCCTTCTGAGGATGCTGCTCTGTGTAGTTCAATCCCTGCTTGCTTTGTTTCTTCATTAAAATACTAAAATGAGCTCAGCAGCGGCAGGGGACTTCACATCCACAGCTATTAACGTAGAATCTGAGATGCAAACTGGTCACATTCTTAGTCCTGGTACTTAGAAATAAAGAGATTAAGTTCCTCATATAATTGGTTAAATACTCAATTACCCTGTTTCAAAAACTCTAGGAGGATCATAGGGGACAATTGCAGCATGATATTGAAGAAATGTGCCTTAAATTAGTTCTTAAAGTTCTAATTTAAGCAACAAAATCAGTTTCATGTATAATTGTGATTTAAAATTTACCAAGCTGTTCTTAACAACCCATAACCTAAATGTTTTATGTTCTTATAACAGCCAACAAAATCCCCAGTAAGCTATGGAAAAAATGAAATTATGTCTTTAGCCTTCTAATGGTGTTAGCATTATAATACAAAAAACGTAATCATCACAGGGCTGCATGGCAAAGATCTCCTTTTATGAGATTTGAAATATAATATTCAGGGAAAGACAGTTTTCAGGAAAATGAACACAATATCGCTTCTAAAATTAAAGCTCTCTTTTTATTGGTATAAATCCATTGGTGCTTCAGATGTCTTGTCTTACTGCATCTTGTATCTTGTTAGACCATGTTAGGTGGATATTCCTTGATTCCTTGGAGGACTGTTCTTTTTTTTTTTTCAGGGAAATGAAGGACGAGTTGATCTGGGGGAGAGGAGAGGATGTTTGGGAGGAACTGGAGGCATGTATGGAGGGAAAACTGAGAAGTAGAGAAGAATAATAGTTAATATTTAAGAAAAAAGGGAAAGGCTCTGGATGGGAGTTGAATGAAAAGGAAAAATTTTTAGAACATACCAATGAACCACGATTTACAGAATAACTTAAAGTGATGGCATTACAACTGTAAAACAGTTTCTAAAGATGTTAATGCTGTTGTCATGACAAGCTGCCTGGGGATAAACATGATCAGACTATTCTGAACAATCAGTTGACATAGCCTTGACTTAGCTCAAACTTACAGGTGAAAATCTTCCCAAGGAGAATTACTTTAGCTCCCAATCTCTTCTCAGGGGAGAAAATAGTTGAATCACACATTAAATGACTCTTGGGAGTGGTTACATTCTAGCTTAATTGGATTGCAAACAGCCCAAGCAGATTGTTTACTCTGGAATTCAGTGAACATGGAGATGAGAGAGCTAGCTTTGGTCAATTGCACCACTGAGTTAAGTCAGAGTGGATGAAAAAAGAATGTCCCAGAACCTGCCTTTTCCTTGAGTGAAGGACATCCACTTGCCCAATTCTTCTGTAGCATGCTGATGTGCTAGCTGTCCCATGTCTTGGTTTTCTGAGGTCAATAAATCCTCTATGTGCTACCCAGCAGAATTTGAGCCAGACTAATGAGAAAGATAGTGAGGAACTATCATGCTTGTAAGGCAGGGAGATTGTCTATGAAGACCAATACAAGAAGATGCTCCCCCTGGTATGCCAATACTAACAGAGAAAAATTGTAGAAAATTAGAGAAATTCTTTCTAAAGAAAAGAAAAATAATACCTTGAAATGGACCTTAAATAAAGTTGAATAAGTAATGTAAAATGAACCAAATGTCTCTGACATAAAATCAACTATAACTGAGGAAGACATATCCATGGCATCACCCAGTCCCAGAAATGGATCTACACAGAGTTTTTCCAAGCTTAACTTTTCAAATTTCTCTGTTAGAGACTCAAATTGCACTTCCTTAACTCATTTTCAATGTAGGCCACAGCTTGAGTTTGATGCCTTTATTAATGGACCTGGAAAGTCTGATACATGGAGCTTTTTGTGCCCACATTTTGATCTACCTTTTTAATGTTCTCTACAGTTCTAGAGTTCCAGAAATATGTGGCTATCTCTTGCCTTAAGACAGCTCTCCTTCAACCTATCTGTGAGTTTAGTTGTGGTCTGAAGTCTCTTATTGGTCTTATTGTCAAACCCAGCAAGTCACATTCTTGACTCTATTAACCAGAGCCCTCATAAATCACTTTTATGTAGTCAAACTCATCAACCAGAACTTCAGATAGCAGGAGGAAAGCTGATAAGTGTCTTGAAAGGAGAGTGGCTTGACTTGAGTTGGATGGGAGCTACTGGCAAGCTAGAAACTGTAGATCTTTAGTCACAAAAACCAGCAAAATTTTTAATTGTCTCACAGACTGATTTGAGAAAAGGAAGCAGTTATCCTAAAGGCCAGAATCAATGTAAGCATCATGAAAAGATCTTTTTTTTTTAATTGGTGAGAGTTGTGATGGCAAATTACACAGCACTTCAGCTTTCTTTAAAAAAAGGAAAATAATGTTTCTGAATGATGTGCAATTGCATGGTATGTACAACCCATCAGCTATGATGTTCTTTGTTGCAAGTGACATGGACATCAAATCTAAATCAGTTCAACAGCAGAGGAGTTTGCACATTCAGGGGTAATCACCAGTTTTGCAGTCCCAATCCACACATACCAATTACTGTTCACCCAGTGTAGGATGGAAACTCCAGGTTTTCACTAATTTAGATGGCAGTTGACAAGTTAATTCTGATGGTGGTGGATTATTGATCATGCACTAAAGGTCTTGGCTAGGGTTGTTTACCCAGATATTTTGGCTAAGTAGAGTAGGACTCTTGAAGTTCAGCATAGAATCATTTCTCCTATTGTCTCAGGTGCCACCGAATACATGCTCTCGGTACCATGAGTCATTTCTGAAATATCATCCAAGATTGGGGCTTTGTTGGAACCCTTAAACCTGTGCTGTTTATTAGCACTAGAGCTGGTATGGGAGTCCCTGTTCACTGGGGTGTGAAGAAAGGGTAATCTCATCGCGGGGCCAAAGAGACCTTTGCCATTGTGTGATCTTGGTCACTGTTGAACTGCACCACAGTGGGCAGGATTCATTGGAGCATCTCCAAATATTTGACCAGGTAATATTAAGATGAAAATGACTTTTAAATGCTTTCATTATATGTTTTTGAAATCCATACTCTAAGTGATATTCTAAAAAGCTGTTTAAATGAATATATAAAAATTTCACTAACTTCTAAGACACCCATTAAATCCCATGTGGACAGTTTTGTCCCTGGGCTTTGAGTTTCTTGTTTTCTGTAGATGCTTGGAAGTTAATATTGAGACACTTAGGGACAGAAAAAGCTATGGGCCAGTCACTCCAGGGCTGGAACTGTCTGTGATGAGAGAAAATGCCACAGGAAGCAATTGGAACCAATGCTGTAACTCAGGGTGTTCTTTTTCCTTCCTCTTAACCACCTTTGTCATTCCTCTCACACACGAATCCTGTCTCTTTCTCTATTATCTCCTTTGTCCTTCCTCCTTCATTTCTTCCCCTCATCCTTCCATCAGCCAGTTTGCTAGCATACTGAAATTTATGCTTCTTGCTGTGTTTCTTTATATTGTATCTTATATTTTCTACAAATTACTCAGCTACACAAGGAAGTATTCTTCATTGGGTGGATAACTTGAAAATTGGGACAGATGATGCTTGTTGCTATTAGAAAGCAAATTCCCATGGGTACGGTTTATCATTCCCTTTGTAGATGCCCATTAGTGCACACATCCTTAGCAATTCTGAACTGTTAGAATAGCTCAGTAGTGCAATAGTTTCAAAGTAGGCACTAGGTCATGAGTCTGACTCTCAGACCTGCTAAAAGTACAACTTCATCATAAAAACATTGACATAAATAAACATAACCAGGAGAAAAGTTCCCATGAACTATTTGTGAAAATAACCAGTTGCATTTTACCCTAACCTGTGTCCATCCTATCACCTACAGTGTCCATTTCACCTACACTAAAACCTGTTCGAGGCCATGGTATGCACTCCATTGCATTTCTCAGAGACACTACTTTTTAAGTCAAATAAATGCTATTCAACATTACATGCTATACAACTCAAGTTTATTTTCTGTTAACAGCCTTTGATTAAAAACAGCAATACCAACTAAATTTGTGGGTGTATTAATGCTTAAATCTGCACCACACCCTCAATTCTGTAATTCATTTATTAGGTTTTAAGTGAAATTGTTAAACTAAAAAATTAAAAGTCATCCAAATAAAAGTGAATGCTCTTCAATAACAGCCATTAATTGGGCATTTATTGGGCCGGCACTACAGGATTTAATTCTGTAGTTGTCTGATTTCTCTGAAAGAAATCCCTCAGATGGAGTCACCACTGGTCTAAATGGCACTTAGGATACTTTGCATTTTTATTTGATATCCTGCCTCAGATTTCTTTTCTTTCACCTCTATATTATTAAAATTACAACCTGAATTGAAATACTCACAGATAAACTTGGGTTATGGTCAAGTATTGTAAGAACCGAGCAGAATGTTTGCACTTAACTGAATCAGGTTAATAACTGCAGTTGTTATACATTGATTAGTTAGCTAAGTAAAATATTTCCTAATGATGAACAGCCTAAGTAAATATTTAAAGATTTTATTCTCAGGAAACAAAACAAACAACCAACTCTAAGAAAAGATGCCATATTTATCATATTTAAAACAAGTAAAGGGCTAGACTAATAATAGCTCAGTGTATGAGTGCATACTGCTTTTGCTGATGGTTTGGGTAGACACTCACATAAGGCAGCTCACAACTGTCTGTGACTCCGAGTCCAGCAAACCCAATCCCTCTTTTGGTCTCCATGTCATTGAACTCATGTGTACATACCATATGGAGACAGACACAGACACACAAATTCATGACTGATCCAGCCTGAGGCCCATGCCCTGAGAGTGAGCCCATCCCGACAAAGCCTGAAATGCCAGGACTCAAAGGCCAGATGGCACAGAGACCTAGGATGAACCAAACATGACTGGGAAAAAGGTCAGTATAATTATGCCTAATGATATTCTGCTATTCCTACAGATTAGTGCCTAACTCAATAGTCAACAAAAAGAATTCACTCGGCAACTGTTAAAAACAGATGTAGGAACTCAAAGTCAAGCATTAGGCCTAGCTCAGTGCACCTTAATAGAAAAGGAAGAAAGGATTGTTGGAGACAGATGGGTCAAGGACATCACAAGAAAGCCCACAGGCTCTACTAACCTGGGTTTTTAGGAGCTTATAGTAACTGGACCATCAACCAGGGAGCCTTCATGGGACTGGCCAAGGCATGTTGCATGTATCCTACAGTAGTGTAATTTGTCTTCTTACGAGACTCCTAACAGTGGAGCAGAGGCTCTCTCTGATGATTCTTTGACTGGCTTTTGGGATCTTATTCCTTGGACTGAGTTGCCTTGCCCAGCTTTAATCAGAGGCAAGGTGCTTAGTTCTCCTACAACTTGTTATTTCATGTTTTCTTGTCCACGGGAGGCATTCACCTTTTCAGATTAGAAATTACAGAGGAGTGAATGTGGGGTGGGGGTGGGGGCTGAGGGAAGGTGGAAGTGAGACTGGGAGGAGGGAAGGGAGGGGGAAATGTGACAAGGACGTGAAATAAATTAACTAAAAATAACTTATAACAGTGGAAATAAACAAGTGAGCATTGTCCATATGTTTTGTGTTACTGCCAGAAAGTTTAATATGTAGAGATTTAGATAGAGGGTGTGTGTGTATGTATGTGTGCATGTATGTGGTGTGATATGTGTGCAACAACAACTGTTAGAGATACTATTTTCTGTGAAACAAAAGTAAAGCAGCAGTTGTGGGCCAGGTGTGGGCTGATTTTAAAGTTGTGGGAAATTCACACACTTGAACCCAGCAGCCTCAATTCAGAGAACAAACTGAACAAATTGCAAGCATGTAACTCATGAGTTCTGTTTTTTCCTCTGGTGAAATACTGGCAGAATGCTACCTTTGCTCCAATACTTATAGATAACCCTGAGGACGGATTGACAGTCAAGATGGTGATCTCAGGTGAAAGCTTCTCTAAAGGCTGCAACTTCAGTGGGAACCTCTTCTAGTTCTCAAGTTACCATCAGTGTATTACTCTCTGTCTCTGTCTGTCTCTCTGTCTCCTGTGTGTCATCCTGTGTATTCTGCATATCTATGAGTATATGTCTGTGTGTGCATGCATTTCAATGTTTGTGTATGTCTATCTGTGTGTGTCCATGAGTGTGTCTCTCTATATATGTGTGTCTGTATGCATATCTATGAATATGTATCTGGATGTGTGTGCAGGCATGTCCGTGTGTCTATGTGTACGTGTGTGTGTGTATCTGTATGCATGTATGTCTGTTTCTATGTGGGTATGCATGTTTGTGTTAATGCTTTGTGTGAATGTGTGTGTCCATGTGTGCATGTATATGAGTGTATGTGAATGTATATGAGTGTGTGTGTCTGTGTGTATATGTTTGTGAGTGTATGTCAATGTATGTGTTTCTGTAAATGTGTGTGTGTCTGTGAGTGTGTGAAGGTGATCATAACTTAAGAACATCATAAAATTTGCTTCTCAGAAATAAAATTAGAACATTTCAAATATTATTAAAATTAAGAAGTGTTATTGTCACTGGTTAGATAATGTTTACCTATGATATTAAGTACAGTAGCAGAGTTCCCAAAGGCTGTCTCCAAGCTCAGTTAGTGGTAGTTAATATGGTAAGAACCTAACTTCTTTATGTTCAGGAATAGGTGAGTAATCCTTTTTGGTGCAAATTTCCGTCAGCTGTGTTGGACTAGGGTGCTCTCTTAAATGGTTGGGCTGGGAGACCAGAGACTGATTTATGCAGACATGTGAGGGGCCAGGAAGTAGATTTACAGCTCCACTTCTGAAGGAATTAAAAGTGTCACTCTGCGACTTTTTGCGCTTAGGTTTTCTTCATACATAACACACTCCTTTTCCATACACGATAGGTTTTCACTATTGCGGAGGTTACTTGTTTTCCCAAAAACCCTAAAACAGGTTTTTATGTGTTCCAGTCATCTACAGCTAAGAAAGGTTCTCCAGGAGCTGAGGTTATAAACAACATTCAAGGAACATCTTGGTTAGCAGAGGGAGACAGAGAAATCAATGATTAATTTCTCTTTGAGACAGTTAAATACTCCACCCTGGGGCAACATATTTAAGTGTTTGCACCAGCCAGTGTGTGAGAATCTGAGGCAGACAAGGTGTGAGATGTGCTGTTAAAAGCACTCACCCTAGTGTGCCCTCCTTGACTTTAAATCAAATGAGCAAGCTATACTCTTTTATAGGGCAAATGTTCTAGTCAGGAATTAGATAACAAAATACACAATGAAGAAGCAAATAATGAAAATTTCAAAAAAAAGTCTAGTGAAATCCATGAATGATGTAAGGTTGGGAAGTGGCATCAATGAGAAGGGCAGACAGAGCAGCTGAAAGTGTTCATAGGAAAAGTGACATTGGAGCACTGGGATAAGCATGCAGCTGGAGGGAGCAGAGAGTGCTGTGGTAGTTACTGTGAGTGATTTCAATTTTTGGAAACAATTTAAAAATACTTTCTATTATTTGGTGTTACTTTAATCTGGTAGTTACTCTTTTTTAATTATGCAATGGTTTATTAAGTAATTGAAACAAAAATCACAGGAATCAGAAGAAAAAATAGACTAACTGATGTAATAAAATGTCAGAACTTTTGAGTTTCCAAGGAAACTGTTGAGAAATAAAAACACACCTCACTTCAAAATAACCCATGGAATCATAATTTTTCTACAGTCATTTGTTCAGAGAGGAATATATAGCTAGAATAAACACATAAAAACTGTGATAACTCAATACAAAAATGATAACTCAATTTTATTTTATTTTTCCATTTTCTTTATAATCATTAAAATTTGCACCTCCTCCCCTCCTCCTATTTTTCTTCCCCCTCCCACCATTCCCCCTCCCCATCCCTTTCCAATCCAAAGAGCAGTCAGGGTTCCCTGCCCTTTGGGAAGTCCAAGGTCCTCCCCCC
>LOEQ01014789.1:0-17100 GCA_001685075.1 Bramus lutescens
TGGGAGGAGGGGAGGAGGTAGAAATTTTTAATAATAATAAAAAATGGAAAAAAATGATACAGCTCTTCAAACCTGAGGCAAGGATTGCACATCTTAAAGAGAATGTGTAACTTCAGAAACACGAAGCTACTTGCTGCACAGGAGGGAAGAGCAGGTGGCATGCTGCTCTAATCCTGGGAATGTAATAATTGCTGCCCTTGCAAAATTCTCTTTCTGACTCCTCCTGCACAGGTCAGAAGCAGGGTGTCTTTTCTGGATCAAAGTACAGTGGGGTTTTCATTAAACCCAGGTCCAACTGAGAATTGGACAATGCTAGATCCTGACTATTAAGAACCCACTCTGCTGACTCTTTATAGATTTTATATATTATTACAGATATATGGCTATTTAAAAATCACAATATTGATTATTTTAAATTATTTTCCCAATACTATTACTAGCTTTCTAAGATTAGATTATTCCACAGACTAAACAGTTCATTTTCTTACTCCAGATAAATGAGACTGGATGTACCTTTGCTTGAATGCAACTATTGGGCAAAATTTTCATATATATGTATATGTGTGTGTGTGTGTGTGTGATTTCATGGGAATATACTTATTATATATTGTCATGGGTTTTACAAAGGCAATTTCACAGGTGTGTATCATATACCTTGACTCCTGCCCTCCTTTCTCTCCACTCCTGGTGTTTCCATCATTGCCCCTGATAGCCTCATGTCTACTTCCATATCGCAAATGATTCTATATTTCTATATAAAAGCTAAGATCAACAAGTGCAAGAGAACATGTTACAGTTTTCTTTTACCATCACTTATTTTGCATAATATGATGACCACCATTGCATTCATTTCCTGAAAGTGATGTTACTTCATAAAATTGAAAGAAATACAGCCATGTTTTTAAATCGCATATGGAAAGCAAAGGTTTGGTAGAATCTGTTTAAAACCATGTGTTCACAAAAGTATAGGTATCTAATATATCAAGAGCAATAGGTATGGGCTACTGTATAGAACAGTATTTATTAAAATATTTAACAAGAATTGTCAAGGACAAAATAACTGCAAACAGAGATAAAAACATGTTATTGCAGGTTGTTTAAGGGTTCATAATATATCATCCTAGCATGGTCTTGTCTTGCAGCAAGATGCCACATTTCCTTTCAAATGCTTCTTTTTAGACTTATCCTAGCTAGAGATATGGGAATTATCTATAAATATAATTAGACATTAAACAATGGCTTCTGCATGTCAGTTGATTGTAAATCAATATAGGAAAGACATTTAGACTTTTTAATAAAATTTACTTCCTGGAAAGAACTAATGCTTATTTTATTAACATTCAAATGCCATTAATAAATGCATTATCCAGATTTAAAAGAGTTATAAGCCTTTGATAATAATTGGTTACTATATTATTCAAAGTGTAAGAATGTTATGAAATTAAATTTTTATGAATAAGACAACAGAACCAATGTTCTAAACACAATGGCAATTCAATTTAAATGTAGCTTTTTATATATTATTCCAGATTCATGGTAAGTTGCAAAATCACATTATTGATTATTTTCAGGAGGCAATCAACATCTCTGCAAAAGAAGGCAAATTGTATTATGGTCACACAACAGTGCTTTACAGTTAACTGTAAAGAGACTAATGAAGATGTTAGGGAACTCAAGTTCAATAATTAATCAGACTGATCATTAGGAAGACATATGAAACCAATAATTTGATTAGTAATCACTGTCTTAATAATATTTATTCAAATCATTCAACAATAGTTTATTATTTTATCAGAAACAATGGAGGATATGACACAGGTCCCAGCAGTATGAGGGAAAACCAAAATATATTAAGTTTCTGATCTGATGGCAATTGCTGGCTAACAAGGAGAGACAAGAAAGGAATCAAGGAAGGATAGAAAAAGGAAAAACACATTTACAAATGGCTGCTAAGTTTTTTTGTAAATGTGTTTATAGATGACTAAAAAATAAAATGTAATAAAAGAGAAATGTACAAAGGGAAATTAAGATATTCCCAATAAATCAGATCTTAAGAAAGCAAAGTCACTTTGCATTTATGGAAATAGGACTCCATGGCAAAAATTAAACATTATGCAATAGGGGAGGAACTAGGAGAATATAAAACAAAGAAGAGCTGGTGTTCACTAAGCAGTTGCAGTGCCGTTAAGCAATCACTTTTTGCAGGTATCTTTGCAAGTAAAGTCAGTAAACACAAGGCTACAAGATATAAAATCTCCTCTTCCTGTGATTTTTGTATGCTGCTCTGCTTAGTTCCCTTGTGCTAGGCACTTGTCAAGCATCGTTTAAAATTCTTAGGAGATCCCCAGAGGACTGGTGGCAATATGCCTGAGCAGTTTCTTTTTTCTCTCTTTTTCTAAAAAAGGGATAAGACAAGTGAAAAGAAATGTGCTGGCCTGTGTAACGTTTATGTCAGTGTGATGCCCCACAAGATGCCAGCCAGCCAACTGCTCTCATCACTGCCTGTGCAGAGAGAACAATCCTCCATGATATCGGAAGTCAGAACAGAATCACGGGATGGAACAGTTGATCTGAAAGTAGGATGCTTCCTCATCCTTAAGAGCATGAAGCATATCCATGCAATAAATATAATTTTCTAGAAGGTGTTAATGAAAAAACTGTATCTTCAAACTGGCAATCTTTGTAGCATGAAAATAGATCATTGCACATTTTGAACTGAAGGAACAGGTTGACACAGAATTTTTTAAATGTGAGAATAAAGCCAGGAAGAAAATCTGAACAGAGATATTCTGCCCTGTCATAGGCCAAAGCATCTTCTTTATTAATCAATGCTAATAAAACATATTCATATCGTACAGAGGGAAATCCCACATCACAGAAGAGAGGAGAAAGATGTACTCCCACGTGTGTAAAGGGCACAATTGTCATCCCAGACTATTCTACCCAGCAAAACTGTTTGTTAAAATTTATGGAGAAATAAAAGTGTTCCATGATAAAGACAGATTACAGGAATGCTTGACTATTAAACCAGCGCTACAGAAGCTACTAGGAAGACGACTTCAGTCTGAACAGAAGAGTAAGCATACCCAAGAAGTCACAGGTTCCAGACTGCCTTACAATTAGCCATGCAACCCATTCTGGCCTGAAACTAATGTGCATCCTCCTGTCTCAGTGTATTGAGGGGTAGAATTACAAATGTGACACTCTTCTCGAGCAGTCAATAGCCCTACTGAAAAACTGTTTTTAAATGTTTTATCCTGTGTGCTTAGATAATACTTATTAAAAACCAATCAATTTGAATGATAAAGAAATACATTAAAAGAATGCTCTAAAATTTATTATAATTAAAATGCATTGACTTTTTATATTTTCAAGCTGGGTATTTTCAGACTTCTTTAAGATAATATCTATATCAAGGAGCATTTTGAGTTGGCAATTGCTAGAAAATTGAAATGGAAAAATGCAGCTTTTGCTTCAGAGGAATTGCTACCTTAAGGACTGACTAAAAGCATTTTTGTGCTCTCTCTATCAAGTGGATTCAGAAAGTATCATTAAAGTGAAAGTAACCACTGCGTGTCATTGTGCCAAGGTGGCTGGGAAAAGGCTTTAAAGAGGAGGTAAATTACACACTAAAGTAACCAATTTTATTAAAATATGGACATCAAGTTGGAGAAACGTCAGCAAACCTGGTAGTTAAGCTTCCTTGGGTATGCTCTTTACTTGATAATTGTAGAAATTACTACTCATTACACCAGTATTATAGGTATCTCTATAAATGTCAGGTGACAGCCATCTCTGTAGTCAAACAGCCTCACATGGCACCTTTGGCATAAAACTCTTACTAGGAAATTTCATATTTTCTAATTTCAACACAAAAGTGATTATATACAGCTTAGTGACACACCTGTTAACAAAGTCAGGTCAATCTGCAATTCTTAAAGGGATATTTCCCCTCTCAGTTGGCATCCTGTGTTCTGTAGTTACCACAACAATGAAGACTTGATTAGCACTGGAGTACATCAAGTTGGATTGTTGACCAAATAATTTTTAACACTATTAGGTTTACTGCCTCATTATTAAGCACTGAGTATTTCTTAATTTTTATAAAGAGTGCTAAAATTAAGTGACATAATCTTATGTTTGCTTCCTATTGAAGTACAAGTTGTTACACTTTCCTTCTTGAGGTTTGTTCATTATGCCTCAATCTCCTAAATTAATTTCCTATATAAAAACATGTATTTATCTTCACAAAGTATCATTGTAATGCAACCTCATGTCTTGTTGCACTATTCTGACCACCTGATATGTGATATTTACTCAGAATTCCTTTAATAGTTAGTTCTTTTTTCCCTAACGATAACTTATGTGGTATCACAATGCTTAGATACCATCTTTGATTCTATCTGTGACTTAAAGACTCATCAGAGAGTCTTAGAACATGGCCCCTTACATGGAACAGGAGTAAGTATCATAATTAATTCCTTTACCCTCATTATATATCCCAAAACTCCTCACATACAAACATCTTCAGGAGATGATTTTTTTTTAGTTTTGTGGACTTTTTATTTTATTATTATTATGTGTGAATATTTTGCCTGTACATTTATATGTATGTATGTATGTATGTATGTATGTATGTATGTATGTATGTATGTATGTCAATGTATGTCCAGGAACCAATCCTGGTGCCTGAGGAAGTCAAAATAGGGTGGAGGGTCCTCTAGGACTGAGTTAGAGAGGGCTATGAACTGACTATGGGTGCTGGAAATTAAGCTGTGTCCTCTGCAAGAGTAAACAAATGCTCTTAACCACTCAGCCAACACTTTTGTTCCTGTAGATGGTGTTTCTTATTCTACAGAAAACCAGTTGTCATCTCTATATCTTTTTTCTCACTTTTATCTGAGATGGTAGATGTTGACCTCCTTGCAGATGCTGCTAATGTTTATACCTTAGACAACCCATCCAATTTAGACACATATCCTTTCCTTCTTCATCTTTCTAAGCGCATAGCTCTGGAAGAAGCCTGTTTTCTCTCTGTGTTACCTGTCTTTCAGCTTGTACCCTAACAATCCTATTACCTTTATTAGGGAGTAGATATAGAGTGGACCCTAAATGTTGAAGGCTGGCTTTCCAGGTAGGCGGTGTTATTGGGATGCAGAGCAAATTGCAAGAGCTATTAAGTCAGTGGGAGATTGATGTTCCCACCATGCTGTCAACCTTTTCTGAGACTCGGAGAAGGAACCAACAGATGAAGAATAAAACTAATTCCCTGAAATCATGAGCCAAAATAAATTTTCCCTTTGTGAAGCTGATTTTCTCAGATCTCTTATAGCAATAGAAACACGAATACAACTGTACCCCATTGTGAAGTTACCTGACTGTTCATGGTCTCAGAAATGAACACAGATGTGCAAAACTTTTGTTAGTGCTTCCACATGAACCCCAAATTACATTCTAGATATATCAGTTGAAGCCAGTTCCCTGTCTGAAGCTGTTTCTAATTTATTTCTTCTCATTTTCTTTTAAACATTTTTATCCACTTTTTAACTCCTACATAACAAAAATGTTACTATTGAGACCACAAACTTTTATACTTAATTATAATGCCCAAATTTATTTAAATGTATGTCCTCATTAATGAATGTTTTAATTTTCTTATGTAATTTAAAATTCCATCTGACAACTCAATGGAAAAATCTATAAATATTATGACCAAATCCGGATTTATCTTCTTCAAGCTAAACTGGAACTCAAGAGTTTTCATGAATCCTTCAAAATCAACATCATCCTGTAATCACAGATAGATGAGAAATGGATCTTGGATATTTGAGGTAGTTTTGACTCCTATCCTCTCTATTTCATGAGAAATACTTTAAAACTATAGTATTTGGCATATAGGTGCATTCCCATAATCTCAACATTGGGTCAACAAAAACAGGAAGACTATCAAAATTATTCTAGCCTGGATCATGAAATTACATCTTGTCTCAAAAAAATAATTAGATCAAATTCAATTATACTATAAGATATTTCTACTTTACAATAGTTATAGCCATGAATTTCAGCTCCTCCTGGCTGGAAAAAAATCCTCAGAAGGTCCACAGGTTTTGCTGGGTGTGTTCCCAAAACTCCTATTTTATCTCCTACTTTTCTCTACTGCATCTCAAAAAAACCAAAAATGGCTAAAAAAATCCCAAAACGTGTTTGGCAAATATAGAAATGCAAAGTAAAACTCTGAGACTACATCCTACTCCAGCCAGAATGGCAAAGATCAAGAATACATAGATTTTTGTTAAAGTTAAGTGTCAAATTTTTAATTTGCAATAAAGAATATGTCACACATCAAGAGCTATGTATTCTGTATTCTTCTTACAATATATCCTCCACAATAACCTGTGAACTTAAGTGGAAGGGAATAAGGGCCTAAACACAGACATAAGCAAGAAATGAGCAAGACATGAGCACTGATGCACACAAATATGTGTTCTCTTAATTTAAATGTCTACAGAAGAGGCTGTACTTGCATCTATAAGAGTTTTCTGTGTAATTGTTAGCATGGATCTAATCCATAAAGAAGCAAAAAAAATTAAGGAGGGCGCCTTATACACGTGATACTTCTCATTGTCACAAGATGCATAGTACTTTACCTACTACATCACAGGAAATTGGAAGGAAACAGTGGGACCTTTGGTTTCACTTGTGATACAACATGAAAGAGGGCTTTTAAAGACTAAGAAACACTCACAAAAGATCAATATATTGTAAAGAATTCAGTATACTTTTCTCTGGGCATGTGATATCCTCCCTGTTCTACTAGGGGGTCATTCGCTTTCAAATAAACTCAACTGGTATTTATTATAACAAAAATGGACTCTCAGAAAAAGTTAAGCCTGGTCAGATGGTATGCACAAATATGTAGGAACATTTGCTTTATAAGTTAATGAACACGTTCCTATTGAACCTTTGGGTAAGCATTAAATTAGATAAATTAGCACCATAGTGGCTATTCTTTTACAACTTTAAAAAATCTATTGTATAGTTTAATTTTGCTTCTCATCCTTGAAATTTTCAATCTATTTTAGGATAGATCATTATCATAAAGAGACATCAGGTCTAGGTTAAAATAGGCAGAAAGAAGGGATATGATACCTGGACATTAGAGCTCAGTCTCATTTTCATTGATTTTGTAATAGTTGTAGGTATTCATCTAGAATGATTAAATTGGTCACCCCTTTGTGGGGAATCATAATCTGTCTACTATAAGAAAAGACTACATTTTTAACTTACCCTCCCTTGTGTACATGAAGCTGAGGTTCAATTTGCAGCCCTAAAGCTGTTTTTTAATAAAAGCCTGAGAAAATGAGTAAATCCAGTTACTTTTTGCTAATTAATTTGCAAGCATACATTTCCACACTTCCCACATATTTTACAAGTGCAAATGGATGTTAAGCAGCACTAACTTGGCTGATGTAGTGAATCTGAATTTCAAAGACCAATGATGGTGATTGGGTGGTCCAACATTCAAATTAATGTTTGCTGGTCCTTTAATCAGAAAAGTGATTAAACTTCCAAAAAAAGGATAGTTTAACAGTTTATGAAACAACATTAGCAAAAGAAAACAATTATATGATTATAAATGATCAACTTATGATTTTATATAATACATTTTCTATATAAGTACATTCTTGTTTATTAAAATTGTTGTGCACTAGGAACTGTGAGTGTGTAACAGGACATCTATTATTCAGCAAGGGAGCTTACAACTGTGAAGAGTGTAAATGCACTTACCCTCTGATACTAAATTAAAACACTGCTTAGACTGTGAATATAGGAGAGAGAGCAAGAAGGAAGTTCATGGGAGTTACTAGAAAAAGGAAAAGGGAAAATGATACAATTATTTTAGAACTTAAAATATATACTATAAAAACTCAAATACTACTTATATATCATCCATGTACATTTATATATAATTAACAATTTAAAAGAATGCTAAAATTAAATTTAATCAATTATTAGATCAATTTTAAGTTTTGCTATTTATTATAATTTTCAATTTAATTAGAATTATGATTTGTCGAAAGTCATCTGGAATCAGGGGTTACAAGCAATATGCCTTTTCCATTTATCCTTTTCTAAGGGTTTCTGATTTTCTGTACTCATCCAGTAATGTTTTTTATAGTCAATGAAACACACACTTTATTACTAAATCTTTTGCTCACACATTATCTTGGTGGTAATGATTCTGTTCTAAAAGTGAGTCTATCTGTGAAGGCTCTGGACACAGTGGACAAGTCCTGCTAATTATTTATAAATGACCGCAGGAGCTCTCCTCTGATGAGTAAAAACCTCAGCATCCCATTCCCTTTTCTCTGTCTTACAACAGCAATTTGCCTGGAATTCAACAGCCTCTTTTTAATTAATGCTGTTTTCATTCTGACTATATTCTCTGTTTCGATTAAATTCAAAGCTTCTGTTGTGTTGAAAACCTGGAGCGGGATAAGCTTTGTGAGATTCGGGCCAGAAAAAAAGATTTTTGCCTTTCTGCAGATTTTGGGGCCTTCTCATTAATCACCTGAGAAACCAATCAGCTTTGGGTGTGCTGTCATTCAGATACCCCAAACCATATGATGAAAGTTGTTTCTCTAGGAAAAAGGGCATAGTTAATCTCTGCTGTAAAAGAAATTAGCTTTGTGAAGGAAATTTTCCACAAAGAACTGCAGCAGCCTCTGCACTGGAAAATGACAAGGTTAACCTGATCCACCTTGTGCAAAATGTCGACCATTGTGCAGAGTCAGAACTCAGTAAATGAGCACTGAAGAGATATAACTGGGCATACAGTCACAAGACAGTACCTGTAAGTCACCATACTTTGTAGGCATGGTTACTATTATCTTATAGACCATGCAATAAAGATTTGACTGTACAAATGGGCATTGCTTTCTTAAAATCTGGTTATGGTGATGATTATTCTTTGGAAATATAAAATATGGACTTGGGAATTAGATGGAACAAGATTCGATCCTTGCTCTTACATAGTGAGCCTATTACCTTGGGTGAAATCACCTGATTTCTATGAGTTTTAGAGCATTTCTTTGTAAAATGGGAGAGCTGAAACCTAGATCCCCATGCTGTGTCAGTGAATGGAATAATGAGGGCAGAGCAGTCCCAGAGCTGTACCAGGTGCTGTGCTAGCTAATTCGATTGTCAGATTTGTGAGATCAGTAAATAGCAAGGACATTAGTCAAGCACACCTTTGAGTGTGCCTGTGGGTGCCTTTCCAGAGAGGACTAACTGAAAGTGGGCGACGCACACTGATGGTGGAAAAAACTATTCCAGGATATGGGGTGGCAGTGGGACTAGGAAGAGGACAAAACCATCTAGGTACCATGATTTTATCTGTTTCTTTGCTGTCGATGGAAGGTATCCATAATTTTCCCACCACGAGGGATTCAAACTGAGAGCCAAAATGAACCCTTCCTAAGTTGTTTTTGTCAGGTTTCTTTTTGTGACTGCAGTAAGAACATTAATTAACTAATAATCAGCCCCCCAACAGATTTCAAGCATTACTCTGAAAGTGAAATCATTCTGAGCTATTAAGAACTCATGTCTTAGAGAACAATAATAATCAAGACTTTGGGGGCTCAGTTGAGACAGTTGTTGCCTCAAGTCTTATGTCGAGCTTTTGCTTGTGTGATCTGGACAAGTTAATGAACATCCCTAAGGCTTCTTTTCTGCACCTGTAAAATGTGGATATAATTTGCCTCACAGAGCTGCTACAAAGATGCAATTACAAAGTTCATAGAAAGTGTGGGTTAGAGCGTTAAAATTCACTGAGTTCTCACATTGATTTCCATGAATGTTTTAGTTCTGAGACACAGGGAGTGGAGACATTATTGGTCCTTTTGCAGGCCAAGTCTCAAGGCTATGTAAAACCCTTTCTTGGCCAGGATTCCTCGCAAGATAATGTGGAAAGGAGCCATTTTCAGCCATCTGCCTTGTAGATACTTGGTATTCAGGATAGAATTAACTGGTATTTTTTTTCCCTATTCCTCATGTCCTCATATGGCTAATTAGAAGGCACCTGCTCATCTGTATACAATCCCACATGCCTGTGTTCAAGGTTATGTGCCTCCATAGGCTATCTTCATCAGCAATGGGGATGGATAGACATGAAAACATCAATTTTAAGAATTCTTGTGAAGCATTAATGATCAATATTTTGACATCTATACATAAAGTTACAGACTGCCATTAGGCCCTAGAACAATCAAAGTTTTCCTTTGGATTTTAAGAAATAGCTGTTCCCATGGGTCCTGCTCTATGTGCAATACTAGAGCCCTCAGTGTTCACCCCTGTGTAATTAGCAGCTTGTGTTGTCCGTTTGGAAATCCAAGCCATTCTTAACTAGTCATCTGTTACTGGCAATGTGAGATATGCACATAACCTTTGACCATCACCAATCCTTGCAAGGCAAATATCTTTAGTCTTCCTCTACAGAGTGCACATTGAACTTCAGAAGTGTAAGATACTGGTGGAAAGGCGCAGAGCTGAAGGAGTAAGCAGGTCATCCTAAAGATGATTCAAATGACCAGGAAAGACTCTTTGAGAGAAGTAGATACATCAGTGACTCAATTGTGATGCAGGCTATCAACACATCATTATCTGCCTGCAGTATTTATATAATGTCGGAACTGTCATTTCCTGCCATTGTATCTGCACTCTAAATAATTGCAAATCTGGTGGAAAACACTTTAAAACTTTGAGTACCAAACTGCTAGAAACATTAAGGAGTCTGTTTTCTTTATCAAAAAAAAAGTTTCTCTCTTTACAAGATTTTACAGCAAAGGCATCCTAATGTGCTACAAAACATCGCAGACAGGATAAAGAAGACAACCTGGAACAGCACTGGATGAAGCTAATCTACAAGGTCCTTAGAGTTTTGTAGTTTCTACATATTAATCTTGGGCAGATTTCTCCATACTATAGAGTTGTACTGTTTATATGGTTTCAGACATGCTCTCTTGTGTAGCAAAGACCGACCTGGAATTTTCTTTAGAGCCGAGGATAGACTAAAATTAATGTTTATCTACCATCCAACACTGTAACGCTGGAATTATAGACTTGTACCACCACCCATAGCTTGCTAGATTTTTTTTTACTTGTTTTTACTGCTACTATAGTGGGATTGATTTCATTTCAATTTTCCATTGTTTATTAATGGCATATGAGAATTCAACATACTCTGCCTATTAACCCAATAAAATGAAACTTTTTGTTCAAATGTTCAATTGCTTCCAAATTTCTATATGGGTAGATAATCAGTTCATTTAGTTTAAAAAGAATTTTTATTTGTTCTTCCCAATTCCTTTTCTTTTTATATTTCTTAGGATTTTCTTTATGCTTTGAACAGGAGCCACATAGCTTTTACATTTTCTTTTCTTTTTTCTTATTTTGCAAAGAAGACACTCAGCTTCTCTCTTGCCATTAAACATGATGCTATCTGCAGGTGCTTTGTACATGTTCTTTTGTAAATCAAGCAAGCAGAGGGCTGCTCCTAGAGTGCAGAGGGGTTTTCATTTCCTGAAGATTGACTTTGTGAAGCTGAAGTGTCTTTTGTGTCTATTGACAGCCTCATTGATTTCCTTTTTCATTTTTCAAATCTTTGATGAGGAAGATTGCATTCATTGACTTTCAAATGTTCAATCGGTTCTGTGTACCTGAAATAAGTCTCATTTGTTTGCTGTGCATGACAGAATTGTGTTGAGAATTTTTGTATAAATATTTGTGATGGGTACTTATCTTTAGCTGCCCTTACTTGTGGAAATGTTTAGCTGGTTTGGGTATCTGAATAATGCTAACATCAACGGCTACATGAGAAAAGAACATGGTAAGTTTTTGTTTTATGGAAGGTGTTTGGGGAAATTGGTATCATTTCTGTCCTAGATGTTCACTAGAATCCTCCAGTTTGATCACATAGATCAGACTCTTTCCATTTAAAAAGCATTAGTATTAGTTTCTTGATTTCTTAAATGTAAATAAATATATTAAAATTATCTGTTTCTCTCCAGGCTGTTCTGATAGTCATAACTTTAATGAAATTGACCTTTTAATTTAACACTTCAAAACCTTTGTCCATAAACTTTCTCATAAAATTTGTTTATCATCCTTTATTGTTCAAAGGTTCCTCAGTGATGATTCAGTCTTTACTTCTCTTATGGGTCCTAGAACTTTGATACATATTGCACGGCTAGCCTGGCTAGATATTTATCAACTTTATGGATCTTTTTGAAGAACCAGTTTTAAATTATTTTTCATTTCATTCTCCTCTACTTCTGTTCTAATTTTCATTATTTTTACTGTGTACTTAAATTAAGATTTTTTTAAGCTGTGGTTCATGAGGTGGGGATTTGTATTTGTATGTGTTAATTGTATCAACCTCCATGTCCTTCTTATGAGATTCTTTTTCCTGTGGCTTTGTAAGATATGTTCATTGAGGAAAATGGGTAACACATGGATCTATAGTCATATCAAAATAAAGAAAATTTAATTAAACATAAATTATAAGAAAGGAAAAACAAAGCCTCTTTGTGATCATTATGGTTATCTCTTATTAGCAGCTCTAAAGTATGTTGAAACACCAGGAGAAGAAAGGTTAACTGAAATTCAATGATGTATATGAAACATGAGGAAGTGTGTGCACCCCCCTCACTCTGTGTGTATATCTTATTTCAGAGTCACATTAGGAGGAAATAAGAGATGAATCTTATTGCCAATATCTAAGAAAATTTCTTGAGGCAAAATAAGAATTTTGCTATAAATAAGTCACCTTGTAAAATGATGTTCCTAGGATTTAAAACATGATAGTAGAGCATCAAGGGGCGCACTGCTCTTGGATTCTGTGATTAAAGCAAACATAACTGTTTATCATCTAAAATTAATTCAGAACACTTTCTATGCCCTTAAGGCACTTGCCAGGATAATGTAAGGCCACAACTTACAGATAGCAATCATAACCCAGTCCAATTTCTTCACGCTGACTGCAATTTACTTGTTTTTCTTTTAGAAGCTGCCCTAATTCACAGAGTTAATGGGCAACACATTGTATTTAAACCTTCCAGATTTTATTGCAGACTTGTCATGAATGTAATATACTTGCAAGATCATCCTGAAGAAATATTTAAGAACTTGAAAGAATAAAAATTGCATTATACAATCTACATTAAAAATTTTGAAGCACTGGATATTCAGAGGAGAGCTGTATTTTTATTATATTCATGACACTAATTTTAAGTTTATATTGAGGAATACTTGATTTTACTATTTAGGAAGATTTTCAAATAGTTTTAATATCAAAGGCAAAGATGTTTTGCTTCTATAGGTTTTATCCATTTTAGCTTATCCTGAATCATAAGCTTTGTATTTTAACAAAATCCTAACTTTAAAATTTGAGAATTCTTACTCATGAAAAGATTCAGGGAAGTGCAAAAATCATAAAGATGGTCTAATTTATTCAATGAATAGTTATTGAATAGATAGATGTCTCTGCAAACATCAGTACTGGTAGTTATCTTCTGGGAAGTCAGTGTAGGCATCCAAGCCTTGCTACCACAGAAGAATTGATCTGCAGTCCAAATGCAAGGACTGACACAAGCGTGGAGAAAGTGACTGTGGTGCTTGGAGATGCTGATCTGCTTATCTGGCTGATCGGAAGAAGTGAGCAATGTGAGAAATGTTCTTCGAGAAAACATGCAGTGTTTGCATCAGCTTGAAGAATGAACAGAAATGGTCATGCTTAGAACAGGAGGCAAAGAGCATTAAAATGGCAAGCACAGGGGGAAAACCCTGAGAAAAAAATACCTGTTGTAAGGTGTCTCTATCAAATGCTGGGTGGTGAGGGATAGCTTGTCTAGACTTGATTGGTGGAATAACTACTTCATATTCTTGAGGAAAGCAAGAAGAATAACTGATGACAGGTCAAGAAAGAACCAAACTATGACTATATATTTTGATACCGTCATATTAGTAACTTGATCAAATTGGAAGCAATGTGAAGAATATTAAAGTAAGTCAATCTATATGAATCCATAGGCTTTATCTAGGACCTTTGAAAGTAATAACTATGAATGCACAAGCTGTAAAGATATTATGTATAGTGGTCAACAAACACTTCTGAGTTAAAACAAAATAAAACAAAACCAAATAAAATCTTCTTTTTCCTAAAACCTTTTTCCCAAAGAGTTTAAATGGAAGTTTCTGCACTTTAATCAATCAATACAGGCATCCTTCCCGAGAATGCAGGGATAAAGCTAGAAAATGCTACTCTGTGGTGTTGAGAGTAATCATAATCTTTGTAAAATGTGTTTGTGCATCCATCAATTTCTAGAAGAAAGTCATCGCTGTAAGAAGCTGTTACCAGAAGTTCTGCTGATTACACTCAGGAAGTTCAGAATGCTAACAGGTATTAACTATTCAGTCTCATGAATTTCATTGATTAATACAAGATAAATTGCAGAATAATGAACTGGATCATGACCTAAAACAAGGTGTTTGAAAACTAAGATGAGAGTTTCCATGCATAAATGATTGGAGTTAATTAGACACTGGAGACCACCACTAAGATAGGGTGCGTATACTTTTCAAGGTCACACAGCAGTAAGCAAAGTGTTAAGCAAAATATTCTCAACATACACGTGTGTTTGAGACATAGTAGCAAAAGAATCTTGTTTGCATTTGTGTCTATACCAAAACCCTTGAGAAAACAATTTACTCATGGCTTCAGAGATTTCAATTTGTGCTCAGCTGGTCTCACTGCTTTCAGGCCTGTAGGAAGGCAGAAGAGCTTGGCTGAGGATAGCTCAATGAAAGACAGGAAAAAGGCCCATAACTCCTATGGCCCACTTCCCCTAGAAGGCCTCATCTCCTAGATTCTACCACCTCACTATAATACCGTCAAACGCAGAAGCTATTGATGATTTAACTCACTGATTACATCAGAGTCCTGATAATCCAAATACTTCCTGAAAGCCTAATCTGTAAACAGTATGCAGGGTGTCAAGCTTTAACATATGAGCTCTGGAGCTATTTTATACATAAACTATATTATACAACATTCTTATATTTATCTGCCTAAGGTTGTATTAATATTTCCTACCATTTAAGGTAGAGCTCTATATTGGATTTTTAACTGACCTATGCTCAGCTGCCTCCTTAGAAAGGTCATCTCCCAGGTACATCCCAGTATGAACATGTCTGCAGTAGCATCCTTCCCTCTTCCTCCTTTATGTCACATAAAGCTTCAGGTCACACACAAAACGTCATTGGAAGTAGCCAGAAAACAGTGGATATGCTGCAAGGTTAGGAAATGGTAAGGCAAAGAGGAAAATGGATACAGGAAGCTACAAAATATCTGAGGGTCAAAAATTTATGGAGAATGCGAATCACTGAGGACATGAGCAAAGGTTTAATTGTATATGCAATATATCTGATATAAAGACAGAATTTCCCTCTCCTTAAGTTTTGCTTCAATAACAAGTAAGATCTGTGCTTATTGTTGGGGGTTAAGTTGTTGCATGTAGGAATATAGGCCAAGAACAATGAATCTTCCCAGTTTATTCCACCAGAAATTAAAGGTGCTAGTTAGGTAGAGGATTCATAGTAACGGAGGGGCACTGATAGTATATATTGAAACAGAAAAGAACATCAAGTTTCCAACCCGCAAGGCTAAAATGACAGCTATGAAGAGAAGGGGGTGCAGAGAAATATAAAAGGAAAGGGTGGAACATGAAAGAAGGAAGGAGAGGATAGGACAGGAAGCAAATGGAGAAGGGAAAGTAGAGAGATAGAAGAGATGAAGGGAAGAGATGTCAGAAGAGGAGAAGGGAGGAAAAGGGCAGGGGTTAAAGAAGAGATAAAATAGAGAAGTCTTGACAGCTCATGATAGCTCACAGAGTATGGAGTTACCAAGGAGAAGTTTGTGGTGCCTGAATTCTCATTGATGCATAATTTCTCTAAAATTTTGAATAGTTTATGTGCAACACAATAGGGGAGAGCCACAGAACCTTTGACAACCAAGTCTACTGGGGACCCATATTTCACTGTCAGGCCAAGAATGGCACTGTTTCCTTCCTTCTCTTGCTCAGGGTTTATATGAGGCTTATTGTTGCATATCCCTGTAATTGTCTATGGCAGGGATGCTGTAGAAAACTGAAACTTTTATCCAGAATGAAAGAATAGGGACAGAAACCAAGTTATACAAAAAGTTAAAATTGAGTCAAGACATTTAAAAATCACTGTCATCTGTTAGAACATTGGACCCAATTAGAAAGCAATATTACAGACAGAAATTAGAACACATAAGTATAATATCATTTTTTAAGTTAGAATAACCTGTGAACATTCAGATGAGATTTCCATGGTTCTCTCATGCCATTATTTTTTCTTTTATTCGTGCATTTATTATTATTTATTTGTTTGTTTTTGCAACAGGGTCTTATGTATTCCAGTATCCTTCCTCCATGTCCCAAGTTTTTCCAGAAAATGTAGTCTTAGTGCAGCAAGCTTTGTGTTTGTTTCTTTACACAAATCATACTGTATCACCTTATAATCATCTTATAGGTGCTGCAACTGTCTAGAATTGTCTAATTGCTTCCGTTCCTGTCAGCTTGCATATTCTTTCACACTCTCCTAGGAATGAGCCCCTTTTGGCCAATGAGAGTGGTCAATATTGAAACTACATACATACAAACAGCAAAGTGATACAATTCTCTTTCAATCTAAAATAAAATAAAATAAATGGGTTTGTAAGGTTATATTTATATGTATTTGTGCAAACAGGAATATACACATTGTGCAAAAATAATAAAGAAAAAGAGCCTATCAACTTAGGACATGGGGTTCTTGGGAGAAGTTTGGGTGCAATAGCTGGGAGAGGCTAGAGGAAAGTATAGACAGAGACTGCTAATTCATTGCCCAGTTGCACAGAACCAAAATAATCACATGGAAACTATAGTAATTATAGTACTGTTTGACTAATAGCTAAGCATATTTCTTTTATTTATTTATTTTTTATTAAAAATTTCCACCTCCTCCCCTCCTCCCATT
>LOEQ01014790.1:3667-17100 GCA_001685075.1 Bramus lutescens
ATCTATCTATCTATCTATCTATCTATCTATCTATCATCTCTCTATCTATCATCTCACTATATATAGTTATTAAGTATGTGAAATGACATTCATGTCTTTTAACAATAGCTACAAAAGCTTTGACAAATGCATACCTTTGCTTAAAAAGATCCATTTTTAGGGACTTTCTTATTAACAGCTACAGTTAAGTATTTGTTGACATTATTTTATTATAGAATTGCTCATAAAGTGCAAATACTTATAATTTAAGCAATAATTAGAGAAATGGTGTAGGTATGTGAGAAGACATTATACAGTCATCAAAACTGTTTACACAGAATGCTTAAATTATGTGTAAATAATTAGTATGTAACATTATAGGAAAAGAGTTGACTATTTCAGGGTCTATGTTTTGCTTGTTTGTGTGCATATACATTTTCCAGAATACATTTATGAAAACATTAAAGAAATAAATGTTCTTTATCTGTTTGCTGTTTGTTTCTGAATCCCCAAGCCTGGATAATTTATGGAGAATACAGGTGTATTAAGATCATAATTCTGTAAGCTGAGAATTGCAAGTGTTGGCATATGTTCTGCTTCTGTGACATTTTTATACTGTTTTAAATTGTAGTGGGAAATGGAAGAATGAGACAAATGATGAAGAGACAACATGAGATGTGGATGTGCTTATTGTACCCCACTCTAGCCTACCAAAGGTGGAACTCATTTCTGTGTGAAAAGTATTTATTTCATTCATGAGGACTCTGCCCACAGACCTCAGACTTCTTCCACTGTACTATCCTTTCCAAATTTCCAGATTTAGGAATTTAAGTTTTAATGCATACACTTTGGGGGGAAATTCTCAAATCACATCTGAAACATAACAAATATGAAAGCATGCATACATACATAACAAATATCTACATAACAAATATTAAAATATTATATGCATTGTGTCTCTAGGGCTCATGTCTCAAAGACTTCACATTTTCTATCTCAGAATGTGCTTTTTGTTTTGATAGAAATTATCTCAAGAAGTAATATCATGTCATCAGGGCTGGGATTTAATACAGGACAAGGGGTATTCTTACTTGAATAGGAGGTGAGGACGTGAGTATAAGACACTAGCTACAAGAAGGAGATCACCATCAAGAGGAGTCTATAGAAGTAACCTATAAACAGAAAGTGTAATTCCTAGACCCAAATAATCAAACAGCAACTGTATTAATTACAACACTCTTTGGTTGATGGCTCAGGCTTATTTTTAGCTATCTCTTACATTTTAAATTAACCCATTTCTATTAGTCTATGTATTGCCATGTGGCCATGGTGCTAATTCATTTCTACATGTCTTGCTTCCTTGGTGATTATCTGGCATCTTATCTGACTCCTCCTTCTTTTTCTCAGTGTTTCTGCTTGGATTTTCTTCCTGGCTATGCCATTAGCCGAAACAGCTTTATTCATTAGCCAATAAAAGCAACACATATATGGAAGAACATCCCATATCAATAATCAATTCTTCTGATTCCTTTCTAGGACCCCTTCAGTTCAGAATTTTGAGGAAAGACATTCCTGTTGCTGAAATCACTTGTATCACATTACCTTTTCTTTGTGAAGGCAACTGAGTCAAACTAGTAGGACCCCTGTGTGAGGAAGGTCTTATGAGTATTTTTTATTTTATTCATTTGCATGTATCCACCAGGGTTTTAGTAGCATCATAACATCTGGGTACCAGGCATATTTCCCTCAGAGGCATGGGGGTTTCTTTTTACAAAGCACTAGGATCCTGTTGACAGTTTTAAAATGAATTCTCCATGGCTATGACTCCCTGACCTAAACATGTGTCCTGGGAGGTCAGAACTTTTAGCCAAATAAGTATTGCAATCTAATTGCTTGTTATTCCCATTGGAACCATGGACAATCCTGATCTCTTCTGAGCTGACATTTAAATGGCACCAGTTCTTAATGTACACAGAGAGCTCTCTTGTATTACAAAGCACAGTTTGCACTATGGCTGCAGTAAAGATTTCAGGTTATTTCCATCACCTTTGAAAAGCATCATTTCTGAATGCTAAGTGGAGAGTTTCCCATGAAAATAAAAATTTAGTATTCTATTCTTCTGATTCTTACCAGGATTACCAGACATTTGTTTTAAATCTTCACAATTGTTTCTTTGCAATCATGCATATTTCTATCGTTTTTCTCTCCATGACCACTTTGTTCCACAAACACATGGAGTCTTCTATCTCACATGACTATAAAAACTAAATATAAGAGAAAATAGAACTGCAGATATTATTTTATAGATTTATTTATTTATTTGTTATTAAAAAGAGGGAGTTTGAAAAGAGAGAGAAGCCAGGAAAATAAGCATTAATAAAAACTCCTTCATTTTAGAAAGTAAAATTGGTATCTTATGATTGAAAGGGCAGCAAAGGCTCTGTGAAGTACAATGAATATCAGTTGGTTTGTCACCTGAACTTGACCTTAAGAATATTGAAAAACACTATTGTATCCCTCCAGCTCCTTTAGATAGTCCACTAACTTCCTGTCCCTTTGACTGTTCTATTTCTAATCTAGAATTGTCTATTAAAAGCAGTGATATCAATGTCAAAGAACTGTAACCTAAGAGTTAACTTGATGACTAAATGTCACAAGAAAATGTTTTTCAATAAGTAATTTTGTTAATGAAGGTTTCTTAGACAGTCTGTGTCTTCCAAAATACATTTCAACAGAAAAAAACCACATTGATTACAGATATAATGAGATAGACTCTTTATATCTACAATCTCATTCAATGAATCTAACACTGCTAATGGGTAGGAATGAGCTTTGCGATTTTACTTGACAGAAGATTGAGATTGATAAGGTTTGAGTAACCCATCACAGGAATCCAATATTAAATAACAAAAGTGAGATTTGAGTGTAGGACCATTTTGTTCAGAAAGAGGAAATCCAGAGAATCCATATTTTTTGAGGAAGCCTCTACTTAGGAAACATCTTCTTCCCACCTTGGTTCCCTTAGTTCCATCAGGTTTAGATCTGGGTTGAAAGATGTAGTCTGTCACCACAAAGACATGATCTTTGAAACAGTGTTTCTGAAAGGACTAAAGGTACTTTATTGAAGAGAAATTTTTCTATATGTTTCAAAACACAATGATCAGCTTTGAAGAACCAATTTAATAAATATACAATGGATATTTAATTGAGCAAAACAACCACATTCTCAGAGATCTGCATTTGCCCTTGTATTTGAATCTCTTCCACATTTGTTTGCTTATTTATTTATTTATTTAGTTAGTTAGTTTTTCGAGACAGGGTTTCACTGTAGTTTTGGAGCTTGCCCTGGAACTAGCTGTTGTAGACAAGGTTGGCCTCCAACTCACAGAGATCCACCTGCCTCTGGCTCCTGAGTGCTGGGATTAAAGGCATGTGCCATCACCACCCAGCCTCACATTTGTTTATTTAATGTCTTCCTTTTACCAATCTGCACTCCTATGATTTTTCCTCCATGTTCACAGCGAGAAAGGGTAGCTTGGTTGCTTTTGTATTGCTATGGTAAGACACCATGGTTTACTAGGGATTTACAATATCAGAGGGTTAGACTTCATGACCATCATAGTTGGGAGCATGGCAGCCATAGGCACTCATGGTTCTGGAAGAGTAGTAGCTCAGAGCTCACATCTTGAAACAACTGCCATGCAGAAAGCAAGCTAACTGGGAATGGCATGGACATTTAAAACATCAAAGCAGGCCCCCAGTGAGCTCCTCTAACAAAATCACATCTAATCCTCAAATTGTTCTCCCAACCGGGATCCAGGTTTTTTCAATATGTGAGTTTCTGAGGAACTTTGCCATTAAAAACATTACAGGGTAGAATGATGAAACCTAGATGGTCTTATTTACAAATATGGAATGCAAGGATTCACTGAGCCTTCTTGATCCAGATACCTTAGAAGGAATGATGAGAATAAAGCAGAAGTCAAAGAAATCACTTGATTGTATATATAAAAATCATATTGCTATCATGATATTTTGTCCTTATAATACATATACTAGGTTAAAATCAATATCAATTTCATCTTCTGGGAAAAATTTTGAGAGAACTGTTCCAGGATATCCAGCTAAGATGAAGAGTTGGGTTTGTACAGTATCTTCTGTGAAAGTTCTTAACTGCTCGGAATGCTAAGATCAAAAGGCTTAGATTATCTTTTCTATTGATTTATTTCTCTATTTTCCCCACATTTTTTTCTTAGAGGTATTGACTAATGGATTCAGCAGTTCGGGGCTAGAACTTACGGCTCTGCATTTCTATTAAACTCCTGTATATTGGGATCCTGGTGGTTCCTGAGACAAACCCTATGGTAATGGAAGTCTGTCTTAACTAGAAGGACTTCCACTGTGCCACATAGAATTTAGTTTAACCATAATCAGAAGCTGTATTTTTAATCTTATACCATTAGACTTTTGCACAGCTTTCCACTATATGTAAAAATTATTCTTCAAAAATTTTCTCCAAATGCAGCAATTACAACCCTTTCTTATAATGACTGACTAATATTTCCCAATGTTTAAATGAGTAGAAGTCATTTTTTGTTTCAAATTCTACAAACCTCACAGCCTGAAGGTATCTATGTTATTTATTTAATTATTCCTTAGAAGTCTGTGCCATCCCACTTTCAGATGTTGTAGACTCCTCTTTTGCTTTCTTTCTTTCCTTTATTCTTCTGTCCTTTCCTTTCTTTTTCGATGTGTGCTAAGAATTGACCTGGGATTTCCAAGGTGATTTACAATTTGTCCCATCTTCTTTTGCTTTTACCTGCTAATCTTTATTATTAGCACATGACTCACTGCTGCCTGTGTCACAAGTCTCCTCCCTCAGGGCCTGAAGGAGTCAAGTAGATGATCTGAAAATGCATTGGGCAGAAGTGTGATTCTTCTTTTCATTTGTGATTTTTTTAACTTCATTTTAATTACTGATTTTTCTTGATCTGGTCATTTATAACAGGCGTGGCACTTCCTAAGTCGTGATTGTAAGCATTCTTATCTCTAGATTCAGTCTCCAGTCCTTCTAGATCGCATTTGTGAAATTATCCCAGTTTACCACATCTATGGTATCATAGTATATAGTAAAAGTCCTGTTTCTTTCCATCATATGATATACAAAATCAAGGCATTTTGCTGGGGAAACTAGAGTAGGAAAGGAAAGCAACAGAAGAAAATGTGGTCTATATGGATCATCAAAGTATATAGATGTTGAATTATTAGTGCCCAGGACTAGTAAGTCTGTAATCCAAGATATTTCAAGAAAAGAGCAAGAGACCTGATAGACACAAAGAAAGATGTATTGCTGTGCTCTAAACAATCATCTGGAAGCTGTTAGCTCAACTGTTTTCCAAGAATGATTTGATTTATGTTAGGAGTCATAGGTTGAGCAAATGTTTATCAGGGCTGTATGTACCAGGTCAAGCACAAGCATGTCATGAATGTAGAAAAGCTTCCACACGTAAATGGCAGGTTTTGTTCACCTCTTGAACAACATGACCCATCTTAACCTTCAAGGAAGTCTGATATTATGAAGATCCTTCTTTCTCCTTTAACTCCGGAAAAATATTTATTCCCTTGCTTCTTCAGTGCTTACGTGAATTATGCAGAAGCTCGCAGGAGTTGGTTAATTATTCAAATGTGCTTATTATACATAAGCAGCATGTTGGTTCTGTCTCTATTTGCACATATATATTCATTTTTTATGAACCTATGTCCCATCAGTGGAGATAAGAGAATAGAATTAGCACATTTGTCCCATTTATTGTTACAAAATATAAACTTAAGATCTGTATACTGATTTAGGGAAGCATTTTCCTAGGAGTCTATGGTGAGTCCTGGTAGAAGAAAATTTTTAGTAACAAATACACTTGCGGGATTTTCCATTAAAAAACAGCACTGGGGAGGAATGGCTCTTATGGAATCTGTTAAGAAAGGATAGAAATATGCACATTTTTAGAGATACAGAGGCATAGGACAAATCATCTGTAGGAAAGGGATAGGGAGGGACAGCATAGGCATGTTTCCCTATGCCATAGCACCTTGAAGAAATCAGAAATGTTGAAGGTAGCAGGGAGGGAGGAGAAACAAGAAAATGTAAACACTGTTTTGGGTAGTCATGCACAAATCTTTATGTAGCTTTGAAGGTGGGAAAAGAAGGGGCCATTCTTCAAGGTGTTGAGCTAATTGCATTTGTTAATTGCATTTTCCTGTTTTGACACTCCCTCACCCAGAATGCTAGCTTGGCCTGGAGAGGACTAGTGCTTTCAGAGGCAGCCAGGAGGAAAGCCCAGAGCCTGTGTTGGGCTTTTTGTCATTTTTTGCCACTGTTTATCTTCCTTGTAAACCAGAAATAGGTGCCACACACTCTGAGCTCTTTCTATTCAGATGGAATTAGAAATTGAATTGAGTCTGTCTTTGGAAGTATTTCTTAATTTGTCTGTATTGATGGATCCATAGTCTAACCTGCACTGGGGATATGTGACATGATTTTAGGCTGCATGATAGTGAATAATATCAAGCTTAAGATGTCTACACTTTTTTGACTTTCCTTATACATAAGGCAATTTAAACTGAATATACATTTGTAGGGTCACCATAAGAAAAATGTACCTAAGTCATACTGCTAAAATAAATTTGTTTAAATTTTTAATTATTTCTAAAGTAATTATAAACACAATATTAGATGAATATGCACATGTGGGATTTGTAAAGATAACATTCAAGTGATTGCCATTTGAGAATCTCCAACACGTGACACAGTAAGACAAAAAGGAGATAGGAGCATAGTCCCAAAGATCGGTTTCTTTGTCTGAGGTCAGATAATAAATTCTAAATTATGTTATGCATGCTAGTGATTATTTTCCTATAGCTTGTGACCATTCAAATGTAAATAAATTAAAATGGAATAAAACCAAAATGTCAGTTCTCTGGTTGCATTGGCATATGTCAGGTGCTCATTAGACATGTTTTTCCAGAGGGTCACACATTAAGAACAGTGATGTGCCAGACTTTGTGGACTCCCTGAGGAGTGGGTGGAGGGAAGGTGGAGGAATGGGAGGAGGGGGTGGGGGAGAGGGAACTGAGATTGGTATGTAAAATAAAAAACAATGTTTAAACAAAATAAAAAAGAAGAACAGATGTAACACAGAATGCTTTCAGCATCACACACAGTTCTATTAGACTGAGCTGCTCTGGAGGTACTGGAGGGAACAAGGTGAGATTAATACTTCCCTGTCCTTCCCTTGAACTTTAGTCTGATTCCTTCCTTTTGTCTACTCCTGTATTACTTCTGTGTGCATTTCTCTGTAAACGCTTTGCACTCCAAATGTGAAACTCTGAAGAATTTAACTAGAAAAGCTTCAATTCCTGTGTTTAGTCCTTGAAGGGGCCATTATTTGAAAAAGAGCAGGGAAATGTATAAAAGAAGGTTTGGAGGGAGAAAAGAGAAGTAAAAAATTATGTAGCTATATTATAATTTCAAAAGTAAAATAATAAAATAGACATACCAGGAAAACTAAAAGTCTACTTTTATTATTTTTGATTTTCTCATTTTCATGCCTCTGTGGTGATTCTCTTCATTTTTTTTCAGGTGTTATCACATTTCAAATAGGTGGAAGAGTTTGTATTTATGCCTGACTGTCACTGAAAACTTAGTGTCCTTCTATTATAAGGTGACTGCCTCAGAACTGCATGGATGTGCCTTTTCTAGAATCTAGTTTGAGTCTATTGTGGAAATCAGGCAAGAGTTGCTCATTGAGTTGCCAGATGACTTTGTACGTCAGACTGTTGAGTAGTGTGTAGCTCAAGCATATAGCCTAATTTTCTACCACACTTGCACAAGCTGATGTAACATACATTTGTTCCTGGGATGAGAAATGTGTGGAGACTTGCTTCTCACCTGTGGTATTGTTTTAGTAAGTAGAGAAAGCCTATTAATGGGACAGCCCATGAGACTTTTATACTTTTTTATACTTTTATCCATTTTCGATTTCTTGACTATAGACTCAATGTGACATCTGCCTTGCTTAATGAATCTGCTACCATCCTCTCCCCTTCATGGTGGACTGTAAGGGATCTTAATCTACAAGACGAACAATGTCGCCCTCTCTTAAATATGCAAGTCTAGGAGGTGGTGTCATTATTATTATTCTCATTTGGCATATGGGCATAGTGAGACAAATAATGAAAAACTTGCAGTATCGTCATGCATCACTTAAGAGTTATATGGTGAGAAATGTGTTATGTGTGTTTATTTCTGTGAGAATGTCACAGAACAGTTATGGAAACCCAAACGGTCTATGCCAGTCAGTCAACAGTGTTTCATTATGCAATCAACACACATGGCAAGCATGAAATATATCAGAGCACTGACAACAATGTAGGGAATACTGTTTTAGAGTAAATTTCGCATAAGTGCATTGAATTCTCTCTAAAATAAACATTAAGAGTACAGCATAGTAAATGCATACATTGAGGACAATGAGTTATCAGTATTATTGAGTACTGTATATAATTGATGTGTTTTGTTTTCATGACTAGCAGTATAATTGGTCTTTTTAAAAACACCAACTGCAACAAAAATGTGAATAATGCATGGTGCTATGATGTCTGTAATGGCCTGAGGGGATAGGAAGTTTTTTTAAAAAAGAGATCCATTATTATCTTAAGAGACTCATTGTTGATTTATACAGCGCGTGGCTGTAATTATATAGGGCTCAGTTTATTTCCTGCTCTCCATGATCTGAATCTAACAAAGTCTGGGGAGTCAACTGGGGGATTGTGATTCTTGTATAATGGCACTTGGGCCTTTTTTCAGTGTGTCCTTTTCTCCCTGGCTATAGTGAATAGAAGATAAAACAATTGACAGACGATCAGCAAGCACAAAACTGCTTTTCTCTCAGAGCTCCTTCCTTCTGCCGACCTGGAAACTAAACATCAACACATTTAGTCCCACTGCATGGAAAGATGCATGTGGGTCATTTCTTTCACCTTCCAAAAAATCTGATATTGCTGTTTAAAATGAAGCTAATTAACATATAGTATAGTAAAGTAATTAACATCTCTTTGTCCTAGATATTGGCCAGGCTTTGCAGGCTCATCTTAAAAAAATATTTTTCATGGCATTGGGAAAATAATGAGCCTCATTCATTTTTAGCCTGAGCCATATCTGCACTCATGATCCCAAAGTAGATGGCTCAGAAGCCCCATTACCAGCACCTACATTCACCCATTGTGACAAGAGTGGCTACAGATTCGGCTTAATGCTGCCCAGATATTATCTCTACATCCTAAGCACAAAGACAAACCACAGCTATGAGGTAGCCATAAAAAAATCTCTCGCTGAGATTTACAGAAAATGTTGTCACTTTAATTAACATTTCCAAACAATAACAACCATCATCATGTGCTGCAAAATGAGCCACACACAAAATGCTAAATTTCTGAGTGTTTTAAAACAAACAAACAGAAATGCTCTTTTGAGAATGGAGAGAAATGGGGTTTTCAGTTCTGTAGACTGGAAAGATCAGAATAAAAGTAGGGTTCTTTATTCCCCTCTATGCTTTTTGAATGAAAATTGCAGGTTTTACCCTGACAGCATTCTTCTTTTGTTAATTTGCCCTCCTGGCATGCAGTACCTTTGCAAAAATTCTTAGAATGGATTAAAATTGCATTTTTATAAATGAGCTTGAGATCTTGTATTTTATAGTGTGCAGAAATACAAGGTAATTGGAAGTTCTTTGGAACTTGGGAAATGAAATCAATTTTTGTAAGAGATTAATTTTTTCATGTAAAAGAATGCAGAAGCAGCCTTACCACTTCCTCTCCTCACTCAAGCTCTCTTTTCCTGCAGTCTTAGAAACACTGACTTACCTCTTACATCAATCACTATCTCCCACTCCCTTCTTCCAAGTGTTCAGTGTTGAATCTGGGTTCAGCTACAGGGACTTTCTTTCTTTTTTTTTTTTTTGTCTCTGTAGCTTGATGCTTCCCCTTCTGCTATGGCCTGGAGACTGTCTGCATCAACATGGTCAGTTTTGTGAGTTGACAAGTTCATTCTCAGCCAGAAAGAGCTATTTCAGATCCATCAGCTCTTAGTGTGAAACCATGAGCAAGGGCCGATGTTCACTTAATTTTTTAATTTTGAGGGGAGATGGTGGGGAAGGGGAAGCTCTATTGATCCTTCCAGCAATAATAAGAGACTCCTGATTATCATGCTGATTTTATAGATGGTGGAGTTGAGACACACACACACACGCACACACACACACACACACAGAGAGAGAGAGAGAGAGAGGAGTCTGAACATACAGGGAACTGACTTTGATCACTCCCTTGCCCTTCAGTTTTGGTTTTATTTCAAAGTTAACTTCTGTGCTTGTTCTTTGTGGTGCTCTCTAGATCTTCCAGAGGATCAGGGATCTTGTCTTGGAAATTGACCAATGAAAAGTTTATTGGAATATCTATTCAGTTCTTACCAGTCTCTTAGATCAGGAAATTCCAGAAAATTCCTTTGTTCCTCAGGGGCTGACTTATAAGTTGCTCTGTTGGACGAGAGTGATGGTCCAATAGATCAGAGCAGCACTGCTATTGCAGAGGACCTGAGTTCAGTTCCTAGTGCTGATGTGGTGGCTCAAAACGATGTGTTGCAGTCTCTGAAAGTCTTCGACATCAGGCAGGTATGTACAAGGTGTGCATGCATACATGCAGGAAAAATATTAAAACAAATAAATATTGCAACCTTGATTTGTACAGACATATCCATCTGCTACCATGAGCATCTGTATCACTATGACACAGTAGGGTGGGTGGGTTCTCCCTCTTACATCGTCTACCTTATTTTGTTCCTATCACCTTCCCATGACAGCCTTGTCATACTTTCTTGCTCCATGAAGGCAGCCCTGGGTTCTTTTAAGTCACCTGGCTTAACTTATAACCCAAACAATCTATTTTCTAAATTAAAACAAGGAAAATCTCTCAAGCACCCAAACCTGGGCACTTTAAAGATGAAAACCTTTATAAATTCCCAGAGCTCTTACGATCAATCCCTAAATACCTAAGTTCAGTTTGGCTTTCCCTCCAGCTGTTACTGGTGATGTTCAGCATTAAGATCTTTAGTTCTCAATGCCATGTCCTCTCCTCACTGCAGAACATGTACGCAAACTCTGCTCCCTTCAAACATCTTTATTTTCTCTCTGTGTGAGGCAATGACTTATCGTTAGATCTTTTCTAAATATGTACTTCAAATGATGATTCTAGTTTCATTATAGATTAGATCAAGCCCCTAAGCCATTTTCTGAGTTATTATATTACATTCTTTCTGAATGATTAATTATATATTGAACACTTACAGTATGCCAGACCCAGCTACTTATTAGCTATAACTTATTAAATTATAGAACTAAAGAGCATTAAAAACTAATTATCTTATTCATATCTATGTTCTCAGTTCTCTATGCACTGTCTGGCCTATAGCAGATTCTGAATGCTGAAAGCAGAACACAGAATTGAACAAATAAATTCCTAACTAAAAAGTATCAGTGGCAACAGAGTGGAGTAGGGGAGAGATTGGGAGGAGAGAAAGGAGGGGAATTGCAGCCTGGATGTAAAGCTAATAAATAATGTATTTTTAAAATGTTATTGCTATTAACTGATGGGAACAATTCATAATAAATGACATTTGTTGAGTGCTAAATACAGTATAAAGATTATTAGGAACTTGCCTGTTGTAGCTCTTTTTGGATTCCTAACAGGCTAATAAATAGTTGGTCATGTTTCCTCATATTACAGTTGTGTGAAGTGGCTCAGTGACAAAGATATTCTTGAATCTAGGTGATCTACGGATACTAAACATTAGCTGATTTATTCTCTCTCTTCATAAATGTATACATATACACACACAGGAAGAGAGAGAGACAGAGACAGAGAGAGACAGAGACAGAGAGACACAGAATATTTTGTGTGTTTCAGTCATGTGTAAGTTATATTGCACGTATGAATACATATAAAAAACAAAGACTTTTTTCAGATTTTGAAAACCTACCATTTTTATAAACACACACACACACACACACACACACACACACACACACTGTTTCCAGCTTTCACTTTGACTTTGACTTATATCACCTTGTTTCCACATCCAGGACCAACATCTGGATAATCACGAGCACCTGAAAGAAACATGTTCAAAGGTGCTTTGTGGCCTTGCTCTGCAGCTCTGCCTTAGAAAGGGCACATTGTTCCTCTTTCTTTTTTCTTTTTTTTAATTGTTTTAATACAATATATTCTGACCATGGTCTCTCCCTCCCCAACCTCCTTCCAGATCCTTTACACCTACCCATTTACCCAACTTCATTCCCTTTCTTTCTCTCTCTTTAGTAGACAAATAATTAAACAACAACAATAATAATGATGATGACAAGACATAAGAACCACTCATAGATATGTACATACACAACAATCCATAGAAATACTAAAGCAGACACTATGCAAAAGGCCAACATTAGCAAAAAAAAACCCCACAAACAAATAAAGCAATACGAGACAGAGTCTACAAAAACACCAATGAGTTTTGTGTTAGTCATCTACTCCTAAGCATGAACCTACTCTAAGTATGCTGAATGTACCCAGTGAGTCTTTGCAAGCGGATGTTAGTTGGAGACACTTTCTTGGTTAGGGATGGAAATGCATGTCTAATAGTGCTGAAATTTCATCTGGCTTTTGAGTCTTTGTATGCCTTTTGCATGCAGCAGTAATCTTTATGATTTCATATGTGCATCAGACCTGTTGTGTCTGGAAGACACTGTTTTGTTGGAGACTTCCATACACTCTGTCTCTTCTAATCTGTCTTCTTTTCCACAAAGGCCCTAGAATCATGAGGGTAGGGATTTGATGATGACATCCCATTTGGGACTGAGTATTCTAAAATCCCCCTCTTTGCACATTGTCCAGTTTGAGTCTCTGCGCTAGTTCATACGGACTACAAACGGAAGTGTCTCTGATAATGGCTGAGGGAGACAGTGATACATAAGTATATCAGGATGTCATTATGAGTCATTTATTGTTTTTTTTTCATCAGAGGAATAGTATTTGGTTTTCCATAGCCACTCAAGTGTTGTACATGGATTCTATGTCACAAACTGGACCGTAATCCAATCAAACAGTGGTTGGTTATTCCCACAATGTGTTTGCCACTATTGCACCTGCATATCATGCAGGAAGTTCACTGTTATGGATTGCAGGATTTGTAGCTGGGTTAGTGGTTTCCTTTCTCCTCTTGTAGAATGCAGAGTACCTTTGAGTACCATGAACACTAATCAGTTGGGCTAAAGGCTCTAGTTAGGCACCACCTCAAATTCTCTGTGCTCAGTGATATATATATATATGTGTGTGTGTGTGTGTGTGTG
>LOEQ01014793.1:0-10211 GCA_001685075.1 Bramus lutescens
AAGTATTTCCATCTGTTCCTGTAGATCATTTACTGTGCTTTCAGTGATTACCCCACATCATTTTCCTATCTAGGTATTTGGTAGAATGACACTGATTTCAAACAAGACCTGTTGGATGGCAGATTATTGAAGACTGAAGTGTTCTTCATTATCACAACACTGGGAAATCTGTGCCTAAGATTGCCATGGTTTCTAGGACTCTTATTTCTAATATAAAAGTCAACAGGCAGGAAGGAGAGAGAGAGAGAGAGAGAGAGAGAGAATATCATTAAATGAACCTGAGAAGGGAAAAATGTAGAAATAATTCTTATCTGTTTTATATAAATAATTGACTTTCTGTGAATCTAAGTGGGTTCTATCTTATATGCCTATATATCACAAATCACATACTGAAAAAACATGTTCTTGGGGTCATGAATTTTTGTTAGCAGAACTCTGGAGAAGTTTGGAGGATAGTAATATGGCACCCCAGGTCTCTAACTTAGCAACAGCATGACCTTGACAGATGTGCCACATTTCAACCCTTATATGTAAAACAGGGGTCATAGTGCCCCGTGTGTATCAGGTATGCATGCTCCAGGTGTCTAATATGACCATATACAGGCTCAGTGCCTGCTCAGTTCATCCTGCTGGACCCTCCTGTCACCGGCTGCTCCACTTTCTGCTCTCTTCTCTGTACCAGCCTAGCTCCATTTGTGTCCCTGAGCCCCAAAGTAAGGTGGTTAACATTGGTAGGAACTAGAACCAAGAGCCATTTTGGCTGGGTGACTGTTTGGATTGCGCGCGCACGTAGTGTAGTGGCTGCCCTGGTCTCGTGGGAGATGGTGTTCTTCCGGTGCTCTGATGCCTTGGAGAGCCTGAACATGAGCAATCGCTGCCCATGTTTTTAATGGGGATCCAGAAAGCAGCTTCTATGGCAGCTGTAATCTTGCCCTTTGTCCTAAATAACCATGAAAGTATTTTTAAAAATTGTCATCAAAGTATTTAATAATATTGTAACTTTATTAGAGTGCTGTATATCTAAATATATTTTACAAATTGCATGTATTAGATTGGAAAAGTGAATTGTAATACCTTCTGAGAAAACATTCTTAATCTTTAGCTATTCAAATGTCTATAAAGGATTATAATTATTTTGGTAATTAAAAAACTAACCTGTACAATTTTTCATTTAATATATTTTGATCATATTCTTTTTCCTTCCCCAACTCCTTCCCCTTCTACTCACCCAACTTCATGTTCATTCTCTTTGTTCATAACAAAAATAATAAATTGAAAAAGCACACACACACACAAAAACCCAAGACAAACGAAACAAAACAAAAGCAACAAAAGTCGAGCCCATTTTGCACTGGTCAACTGCACCTGAGATGCAGCTGTCCTGGGTGTGGCTGGTTTATACGTAGTGTCGTTCCATTAAAGAGACCTGAAATGATGAGATCTGCAGGTTAATGAGCCGAGAGAGGTAGCCCAGACCCAGAGAGAGAAACATTATGCCTTTTTCTTATACTTGGATGTTAGTTTAAGCTTTAGAAACACGTATTTCATTTAAAATACCTGTCCACAGAGGTTAAATAGCTGGTAAGGGACTGGGTGGGGAGTGGGTTCTTCCAAGGAAGGGAGCTAGAATACAGTGTTATATAGGGATACAGAGGAAACGAAAACAGGAAGATTAAAGGGGCACAGCAATGGGAGGGCAGGTACAGGCAAGAATGTACGGAGAGAGAGCTAATCCTAAAGGTTAATTGCTTACAAATGAAAACATCTTGATTTTTAATGCAGGTTTATTATATTTTAGGCGTCTTTGCTCATAGTTCTGTACTTCATCAGCATGTTCTTTGTAGTTATGAATATCTGTGCACATAATCAGCAAATTGTGCCTTTGGAGAACTTGGATATTCCTGTAAATCACTGAAAACCATGACTTTTGTGGAAATGCTGTTATTTTTGTACTTGAAATTTTCTTGCTTTGCTCATACTATGGATTTACATGGGTCTCTGTACGACGTCCTGCTTTACATATTATTTCAGTAAATGGGCTCAGAGTGGGCAAAGAGAACCCCTGGGTCAGGTTCGGCTAGCAAGTGCCCTATGAGTTGATGCTGTGTCCAAGCTGTCAGGACCAACTTGCTCTAGCCCTCTTCTAGAGAACAACTTACCAGAAGAAAGACGTCATGAAGAAGTTTCTCCTCCGCAGGGCTTTATCTGCTTTCTTGGGTTTCCTTGCCTTTCAAGTAAACTCCCTCTCCCATTTCCTATAGAAGGGAAACTGTTTTAATTTGGCTCAGAGAACTCAATTATTTGGGGAAAATGAAAACATTTGCGAAAAACTCTGTTATAATTTGAGCCATGTCTTATTACAATTGGGCGCATTTAATAGAGGTTACAAAGATCGGGTTAGTGTATCCATTGTGTTATTTATTTGTTCCATTCAGAAGGCAGTTAATTAAAACCTTTTTATCATTCAGGTTTTTGCTAAGGAATTTATATTTAAGTAACTTCTCTTTTGTAACAATTTTCTTCTTGCAACCAAAATAAAATGTTGCATGACCTTATAAATAAGCTGCTAGGAAGAGCAAAAGCTGCGCATAGCTCAGACATGTAACACAACTGTTCTGCTTTAGATTTCCTTTGTGCGTAAAAGGTTTCTCACGTGGAGAGGGTTTTCATGTTAGTTGTATACTATAATTGCAAGTAACAACTTGACGTGCAGTTATCCCATACGTGTTTATTAAACACTAGTCAGCTATGAGGGAGGAGTCTGGCTATGGAGAGGGAGCAGCAGGCATGCCTGCCACTGGTCTCTTCTGTTAAGGGGCAGTCTCTGGAACTGAGGAAATACCTCTGTAGTCATGGCACTCTGAACACGCCCAGTCTCATCTGAGGCTGGGGAGATAGCTTTATCAAAATAGCAACTCTTAAAGCCGAAAGAGCTGTTTTATATCTTAGAAATCAGGTAAATTAAGAAAATCTGTGGCCTTGCCAATGCGTCTGTAAAATTTGACAGTGGAGCTGATGTCAGGTTAAGTGCATCTTCTATTCCAGTTTTCTAGTTCATTTTCAGTTGCTAAAACAGAGTTCTTGAGGCTGAATAGTTTATAAAGAGATGCTTTTTTAGCCTATAGTTTGGGAGGCTGAGATTTCAAGATTAAGCTTTTGTAGTGGTGGTGTGGGATTGGGGGCATTGTTTACTCACTACAGAGGTCACCGATGACATACCAAAGAAACTTCATTTTCTGCCCAAAATGCATTTGGTGAGCCCGTTAGTTTACCGAGTGTACTATTAGGAGTATCAGTGAGAGGTTACAATGGCATGGATGACTCACAGAAAAGTCCAGCATGGGTGATGACTCTCACACATTGTACCTATCCCTGAAACTTCCTGTTTAACTTTTAGACAGCTTAGCTGTTCAGAGTCTCTTCTAGCAGTTGCTAGCTTGAAGAAGGCCTTGTGAGTCTTGTAAGTTTCAGAAACTTCCTAAGACTTGTAATTTTTATTTCCTTTTATTTTTTATTGAATTTCTGAGTCTTAATGAGTTTCTCCCCTTCTGTCTTGGATATACTTTGATGTGGGCAGGATAACTACACAACAGTGTCGATAAAAAAACCTCTGCTACTCCTAAACATTGTCACACTGAGGGCTGAGCTTGTAGTGTGTGTACTTTTGGGGAAGACCAGCAAGGATGGAGAAAGTGCTATCTATGAATGAGGAAAAAAAATGGGTCAGTTTCTTCCAGGGATGCTTTGTATTAAGAATCAGATCAAGCTGGGCTGTGGTGGCTCATGCCTTTAGTCCCTGCACTCGGGAGGCAGAGGCAAGCAGATCTCTGTGAGTTTGGGGCCAGCCTGCTCTACAAGAGCTAGTTCCAGGACAGGCTCCAAAGCTACAGAGAAACAACCAAAAAGAAAGAAAGAAAAGAAAGAAGAAAGAAAGAAAGAAAGAAAGAAAGAAGGAAGGAAGGAAGGAAGAAAGAAAGAAAGAAAGAAAGAAAGAAAGAAAAGAAAGAATCTAATCAACTAATCAAACTATTGGGCAGCTGTTGGCCATTGATGGCTTCTGGAGAACAGTGAGTCAACTTCTTTAAGCACATGGCCCCTGATAGCTAGACCATACTCCAGTGGATGGCCCCACGCTCATGAGTTAGGGCAACACTGATTGGAATGAGTGAATGCATACAAAACAGAGGACACAAGGCTGGGAGACTGAGTTTAGGGGTAAATCTTGGAGGAGTTAGGTGGAGAAGGTCAAATATGATCAAAATACTTTGTACGAATGTATGAAATTGTCAAAAAAGTGAAATTTATGTTTTTACATTGAGCAACAACAATGAAATCATATCAAAATAGCAAGTAGACATCTTTGCACACGATGCTGTGAACATAAAAACACTTACAGCCAAGCCGTAGGTGCAGAGTACTAGAAAGGGCCCACAAGCAAAGTCAACAGTTTTACTTTTGATTTCTTAGCTGGTTCCTGAAGTTTGTCACTGTCGGCCCCAGCAGAGCAGTTTCTGTCACGAACACTCAACAGGCCACATACAAAGGCCATGGCACCAACACACATGTCTGCTGATTGAAGGCCATGATTGTTAGCCTCCTGACGGGAGTTAAACTCTGTTCCAGTCAGCAAGCTTTTCTATAGAATGTCAGTATGCATCACATAGGTCCTGGGCCAGCTTTTCTCAGATAGTTGGAATCCAATTTGAGAGTCATTTGAAATGAACTGCTGTAACAGTGACATATTTTTAGTTCCTTGGAACCTTGGTTCTCTGAAATAAGAAATTGGAAGTAACGTAATCAACATGCTTAAATGGCAGGGAAAAACAGTGATCAATTGTTGGCATTTGGCACGTGGCATTCTCTGAAATGAAGAGACTTGCCCATCTGCCAGTGCTAGCAGTCTCAGATGAGGACAGAAAAAGAGAAAATGTCCTTTATCTTCCTGGGAGAGTTTCCTAGATGGCAGCTTGGCAGCTGTGAAGAAATACCATGACCACAGCAACTCTTAGAAAGGAAAGCCTTTAATCAGGTGGCTTACAGTTCAGTGGTTCAATCCATTATCATCATGGTGGGGCATGGCGGTGTGAAGGGAGACATGGTGCTGGAGAAGGAGATGACAATTCTACATCTTTGGTCACAGGCAACAGGAAGTGAACTGAGTGTCACACTGAGCTTGAGCAAAGGAGACCTCAAAGCCCACCCCAACATTGACATACTTCCTCCACAAGGCCACACTGCCCCCCAAAAGCCCCATCTGCTATTGGTGCCACTCCCTAAGAGCTTATAGGGGCCAGTTACTTTCAAACTGCCACAGCAGTTAAGGGTAGCTTTAGGGTAATCGTTTTCTAAGCTATTGAAAATCAATCTGTATTAATTATTTCCTTAAAATATATCGTTATGGCACTATCTGTAGGAGCCCACGTGTGACTCAGTTTCCATCTGGAGTCATTTCTGACTCAAAGAAGTCATTTGAGTTCAAGCTTGCCTGCTCTACTTTTTCCTATAAYCTTGAGGGCTCTGAGAGATTCTGATTTAGTCCGTGAGAAAAGAACACTATCTAGTAGACAGTGTACTGCTGACGACAAACCTAAGGAACATCAAGATAGAAAGTAAGGCTGCTTCTGAGCAGCAAGCACATGTTGGAGAGGAGGCTGCTCACTCAAGGACAGGAATGGTCTTAGGTTAGATACTGACTGACCATCTGTGCTGGGCTTTGTTCTGTTTTTGTACATAAGCACACTCTGAAATAAACTTGGGGCTATTTGGCTGCTTCAGCATGACCAGACAGATCTCCCAGTTCTATCCTGTCTTCTGTTTCTTCTGACTTTGGCCTCAAGGATCCCCTACCCAGGAACCCTAGCTGACCTTGGAGGAGTGGGCTCCTACAACTGTCTGTTTATGAAATCACAAGGGACTCTAAAAGCAAATCACTACAAAGTGTCAGCTACTGATGGATTTGTGGAGAAAAATGGTGTCAGGGAAGGCAAGCAGTGGATGGCTGTGGAGGTGGGTGCTACTCTAGGAAGGCCACACTGCCTTCCCAGCCGGCCGTCAGTGTGCCATGCTGCTCTCGTTTCTAGGACTTCTGGCTGAAGAGCTTTCCTTCAGATAGCTTGCCTGGTGGGTCCTGATCAGCTCTTGAGTAGGACTTCCTCCAGCCTCTCTGCTCACTTCTCTGTGAGCATCTTTACCACACGACTAGGAATGAAACAGAGACAATGAAATCCATTGGGAAATCTTTTTCTTCTGACCTTGTAACCCTTGCTGTCTACAGTTCAGACAGAAGGGATTTCTAAGAAACCACTTCCTATCTGATCTAAATTTCCAAATCAGGAACCAAATAATTTTATAATATGAGGGATGCTTCTAGATTTCTGCCTAACACACGCTGCTTCCTGATTTGCCCAGCTCTATGTTTCCTTCCCTAAAATGTTGGCTCCATGATGCCTGAGACTTTGCTCAATTCCTTGCTTTATCTACGTCACACAGGGCAATGCTGAATGCCTCACAGACTGTCATTGCCATGTAGAAGATATGCATTACCCTGCGCTGTATGAGTAAACATACTTACCCTGCGCTGTATGAGTAAACATGCTTACCGTGCTGTATGAGTAAACATGCTTACCGTGTGGTGTATGAGTAAACATGCTTACTCTGCACTGTATGAGTAAACATGCTTACCGTGTACTGTATGAGTAAACATGCTTACCCTGCGCTGTATGAGTAAACATGCTTACAGTGCACTGTATGAGTAAACATGCTTACCCTGCGCTGTATGAGTAAACATGCTTACACTGCGCTGTATGAGTAAACATGCTTACCGTGCGCTGTATGAGTAAACATGGTTACCGTGCACTGTATGAGTAAACATGCTTACCCTGTGCTGTATGAGTAAACATGCTTACCCTGCGCCATTTGCGCTTCCAGCAATGGTGCAGAACGTCATGTTGCACTTTTTGTGAGACAGAATGTTGAGTTATTTATGGGTTTCCATATAACATAGAAAGTCTCGAAGCCTCGCATTTCTTCATTATTGAAGGACAGCAAGCAGCTCCTGTGTCGTCCATTTCTTGCTAAGGTGTTTAACTCATTTTACAGTTTCACAAAAGATGGATCATGAGACAGAAGGAGGGTGATTGTCCCTGCTCACTCCAGTGTCTGAAAGTCAGTAGGCGCTTTCCTTTCACAGTTCACCACCTTCTTTATGTAGAACTGGAAACATTGTATCTAGTAGATAGTTGCCTGTTAATCTGTAATGTCGCAAATAAGCATTTAATTATCACTTATTAACTGATGCCCAATATGAGTTCTTTCACTCTCTCTGGATAAGGACAAAAGTGATTTGTTGACATACACAGTGGGTACTCCGTCTAGTCTAGTGGACTTGGGCAGTGTTCCCCAATTTTGAGCTGAGGTGTAGTCACTAACAAAGACCAGGCAGTTTGAAGAGCAGAAACTCAGACTCTACTAAGAGCAGCAGAAGCTATTAAGATCAATTAAGTGCTAGTCCAGTAGCGCTCACGCTCTCTCTCACTCTCTCTGTTGTGGTTCATTATCACCCTGCTTATTTCTTGATGGTCGAAGGAGGAAGTGGGTGTGTTTCAGAGAGTTTTATCAGACAGAGTAAGTCAATGGTTGAGGCAGTGAGGGAAAGAGAAGCATCAGAGGTCAGCTTTCTAGTTCAGGTAACGAAGAGGATCCCCGGCCTTTCACAGAGACAGAGAAGCCGAGGGAAGTCCTAGCTGAGGAGAAACGAGCACAGGATGCTTCTCTATCTGGAGTGAAGTTGGGTGTTACAGACTTGTTTATATGGTGAGTCCTTCAAAACTCAGTGCGGGCAAAGAAAGAATCAACTAGTACTGGTACTGGGAAATTGGTCATATTAAAATTAAATGATTTCCCAGTTATTATGTTTTTTCTTTATTAGTGGGTTTATTTTTTATAGAAAAATAACAAAAAATTATTTGCATAAGAAATGCTGTACTAAAACAAACAAATAAATATAAAGCAAAATCTCTGTGGAACAAAAAGTTAAGATCTTCTTAGACAAAATGTAAGCTATAGCCAGTGAAAATAAATGATTTATCCTGCCTAGAAGACTGCAGTAAAAGAGGCTATTACTATGTATATATAGTACCCTGTTATCTGGAAACTTAAGCTTATCATTCAAAGCAGGTCCAGTAGGCAGTGTCTCTACCATCTATGTGTGTCTACCATCTACACACCCGTGTGCCCTTAGCCCGCAGCACAGCATTGGTCCCCAGAGGGGGTTCAGGATAGCTATTGTCTTAGGTATGTTAGTTATATATTAAGTTTGTTTATATCAACATTCACAGAAATTGTTATGCAGTGGCAATATTTATATCTTCTTGCTTTTTAGGTCGATTGGGGTCAACTGGACTATTTAGTTGTTGACATGCCACCAGGAACAGGAGATGTACAATTATCTGTTTCACAGAATATTCCTATTTCAGGTAAATCCTAAAAGTTTGATTTTTTTCTTTCTTTGATGTATTGCTGTTAGTATACATAAAAATAAGCTATATTGTAGACAAACTTTCCATTTTAAAATTATTTATAGATTGGTCATTAGAGAACATAATTATGCAGTGAACTTTTGATGATAAACATGTGTATTTATAAAAACAAAAGGTACTTTTAAAAGTAATAATATAAATTTATATTCTAGAAAAATTTTAGTATGTAAATATATTTAGGTAGCTCATGGCTATTCACACATGTTGACTGTTGTTCAAAGTTAACAGCAAAGTGCTAGCAAACACCCAGAAACTATTAGTTAATGAAACTGAGTAGGAGTAAGTAGGAGGAAATGGCTTTTTGGAAAATGTAGTTTTGGTAAAATTTTATATTTCACTATTTCCTTTGTTTTAAAGTCAAGAGAATAAATATAATAGCTTATTTGGTCAAATGTATGGCTATAACAGTAAGTATCTTTCTCTGACACAATGTAAACATTGGTAGTTTCTCCGTTTTAAATCTATTTCTAACACTTTTTCTACAACAGTTGCATTCTAGAAAAGTGCGTACACATATTGGGCTTCTAGGAACATAATGGGAAGTTAAAATATCTTTGCAAATAAATTTTTACTGATTATTTCAGCTTTGCTGTTGGCATTTAATTATCAATGGCTTAAATCTAGGGTTTTTTTGGCAAGCTATAAATGATTTTTTGTTGCTGGTAGGCGAGCCTCATTAATATGGGTATTAAACATTTTAATGTACTTGTTGTTTCAATTGAGTATCCTAGTAAGGCAGGCTATAAAGGATGAAACTGGTAAAGGTAAAGTTTATCCTTTAGATGATTGCTCTACTATGTAGCATGCCTTCCCTTTTTAAAGAAGAGGACTTAACTGACCCCAAGGTCGCATATTTACAATGTGTCGTAGCTGAAGTTCTCATCAGCTATGACTAAGTTTAAAGTTTGTGGTTGGAACTTCTGCTTCGAGGTCCCTGGTAATGTCTGAGTCATGGTTTGCTGAGTTCAGCCTCAGCTAGTCCAACTCATTTAAGCTAATGTTAATAATGCCAGTGATTCTATGATAAATGATATTTACAGTGGGTGTGTCAATTCTGCATGCCTAACAAATGACTGTCTAGCCAGTGGTCTCTGCTGTGGTGGACAGTGATGAGTCATGTTTTGAACCCAGAGAGACTACTCTGGGCCTTCCTAACTCCTCCATTCCAGGAAAGTTTGAAGGGAATTGAGAAGCAGCACCTTTGATTTTCATTAGCATTCGAGGTGACTTGCGAGAAGACCCCTTCTGTCTTTGTGCTGACCTGTGCTAATCTTGACCGTTGTGACCACCCCAGAGCTCAGTAGAGTCAGAGTTAGGATTATGTGCTGTGTGTGCCAGTATTGACACAGGTAGTAAAGACTCCATTTTCTCTAGTGAGCACACGCTGATCCAACAGTTCAGGAGAGTTGCAGCTAGTAGAACTGGTACTTTGCATATGTGAGATCCTGGGTTCGGTACTCAAAGCAGGGGCAGACTAACACTGTCAAACAGTAGACATGCCAAAGTGATGCCCAAAAGAGCTTGGGTGTGTGTGTGTGATCATTTCTCTGTAAGTTTGTTAAAATGTTTGTTCAAGGCTTAGTTCTTGAGATTTAGTTTTATTTGAAAATTGAAGAGATAGCTCAGCGGTTAAGAGCACTGCCTGCTCTTCTAAAGGTCCTGAGTTCAATTCCC
>LOEQ01014794.1:13135-26855 GCA_001685075.1 Bramus lutescens
GAGAGAGAGAGAGAGAGAGAGAGAGAGAGAGAGAGAGAGAGAGAGAGATTAGGCCAAACAAATTTCATGTAAAAATAATCTTGAGTTAGCCTGAGATTTTATAATAGGGAAAGGTTCATCCCCCTTTTCTGTTGATGGCCTCTTTCTAACACGAGTTATGGGTGATGTTTGAGAGTAGCAATTTCCCTGTATTGAGGCCACAGCACAGAAGGGTGTTGTCATTAGACAGGTCACCTTCATCCACTGCCTCTGAGGCCTTGGATGCTGTCTGTTTATGGAATGAAAGGGGCATCTCCCAGGCTTCATTTGGACCTTGGTGAAACCATTCCTAGCAACAGTGCTCCTCTTCCAGTTCTGCTTCCGAGGGCCATTTTCTTAAGAATGTGTTTTATGACCACAGAAGGGACCACTGCCTGTGGGGCAGATGGGATGTGGTTAAGCTAGCTTTGCCAGGAGGCGGGGAAAGGCCGCTGTCTGCACAGTTGGGAACACTCTTCATCCTTCTCCTGTCATCCGGGATCTAGGAGGGCTGGGAGACCAGGACAGATTCAACTGCTCTCTCAAATTCCTTGGCTGGGAGCTGTAGTCAGTGCTGAGCTGGCCTATCAGGGACTGTGTCTGTCAGGATGTTCCCTTGGCCCCGGTCTGAGATCACCAAAGTATCCCTGGTGAAGTAAAGAGAATTCTCTCTGCTTTGTTAGGGGAAGATCGCACTGCTACTTGAGATAATTTGAACCACTACTTCAAGTGAGCTAAGTCTAAGATCCCTGCTCAGGAAGCAGGGGCAGGCCAGCTGGGCCCAGGGGCCTGCCAGACACCAAGCTGGTCTGGTGTGCTGCTTGAAGTCATAATTTATGGATTAAGGTAAACCCCTTCATTGGCAGGAAGGCATTTTCAGGATTCCTAGACTCTGGTCTTGTGGGATTTGGGGTTACCAAGCAGCTGGACTGGGCCTTGCAGAGAGGGTGGTCCATTTCTTAATCTTATTGTGGGGAAGCATGGCTGGCGCTGTGCTGCGCTGTGCTGTAATGCTTACATGCTTGGCCTTTGTCTACTTCCCTGACATTTTTATGCTCGGGTGGCATGAGAGTAATAAGCTTGTGCTTTGTGTGGCAGTGCTGCCAAAGGCTGGTGGATCTCTCTGTTCCCTGCTGATCTTCCCTGACAGCCATCATGGTGTCAGCAGGGACAGAAGCTGGGTGTGAGCGAGCCCTTAAGAGAGCCTGGGCACCCTCAGGATGGAACAGGAGACAGCCAGTCCTCCAGGTCCTCATCTCATCAGTCATTCCCCCATCAAGGCCAACCTAATTGAGGCTGTAGATCGCGCTCCTTCTTAAAGCAGGATATTGAGTCCTGTTCTCCCCAAGAGGGTATCCTGTGCCCCAGAGGCCAGCTCCTCCCTTGTTGGAGTCTGTCCTGAAAAATAGAGAGCACACTGTCATGGGCCTTGCTGGTTCTCCAGAGAGTGTTCTTTTGGGGTTCAGGGAAACAGAACTCCTCTTGGTAAACTCAGCATCAGTGGTCTGTGGAAGATGGGTTGGGAGAAAGGGGGAGGTCTCAAAGCAGCTTTCTGTCAGGGAGCTGTGGGCCTGTCTTTCCCTTTTAGAAGTGTCTGGAGTAGGAAAGGAAGAAGTTCTAAAATTTGGGGACTGGGTGAGAGATTAAAATTTGGGGAGTGGACTTTTGTACACTAAGGGGTCAGCTCTCTTCATAGTGTGGCTTGGGTCTGCCTCATAGGCCACTCTGGGGTATTGGTTCTACAGGGCATCTCTTGAGAGACACCTGAAGCAAGTCAGTCCGGGGCAATCATCTCCCTGCCTAGACCTTTTGTCTCTTAAATGAAAGTGGTCCCGTTCCAAGGCTCCAAGATTCTTCCTAGAAAACTGCTTGGACATAACAAGGTGAAGTATAACCCTGTTACCCAGCTTCTCTCCCTCGCTCCCTTGCTCCCTCCCTCCCTTGCTTTCCTAAGACAAGGTTTCTCTATGCCTCTATAGACCAGGCTGGCCTCAAACTCAGAGATCTGTCTGCTTCTGTTAGGATTAAAGTTATGTGTCATCGCCACTTGGCTGTGGCCTTTTCTGTGAGCATGTGTGCATGTCTGTCATCTTATCTAAATGCTAGCCTCTATTGGGGCTTCACCAATGTTACTTCTGTTTCTACCTGTGGTGAGGCAGGGGCAGGAGAGGCCAGGACTATAGGGTTTGGCCTCCCCACCAGCTGAGAGCTATCCCCTGTGTCTCCTGATTGGAGAGTGTGGCTACCCTGCCTGGAGATGTGCTTGTGCTAGCATTCGGCCACATGCTGGCTGAGGCCTTCAGGTGGCTGAGTGCTGGGAAAGGGCCCCTAACTGCTGTGAGTTCTCTCTGGTGACAATAGTAGAAAGTGAAAGTTATGCTCTGATGGTAGCCCAGAAGCCCCAGGGAAAGGAAGAGAGCCTGGCTAAGGCAGGCTGCCCTATGCCCATGGGTCCAAGGTCTGGCCAAAGCTTACCAGTGGAGGGATTTGGTGGCAGGGTCCAAATCAGACAACCCTCTTGTCTTCTTTTATACAATCTGGAAAATGGTGGCAGCATTAAGTATTAAGAAGCACTAGAAGGAAGAGGTCCAAAAGAGGTTTATTTGGACACCACCCCAAAAAAACATCCTCTGCTTTTTGTAGCAGAGACCTTTGTAGCTTTAGGCTGAAGCCAAGTTGATTTCTTCTTTCCTTTTGGGCCAGAGCTCAGAACAGCGCACAAGTGTACCCCCTCCCCCCGGAGTGAGGCATTGCTGAGGGAAGAGGGCCATAACCCAGGTGCAGAGAGACTGGAAGTTAGTCTCTTGAGTCAGGACGCCAAAACTCAGGGCTGTGAGCTCTGAGAATCATTCGTGGACCGGGGACGCTCTGTCGCTGATGTAGACACATCCACCTTAATTGTGATTGCTATTCTGTGCTTGCAGACAGCTTACAACCCTCTTAATGCCGTGACCTTTTTCTTCTTTTGCGGTGACCCTTTAATACTGTTCCTCATATTGTGATGACCTCAAACCGTAAAACTATTTTTGTTGCTACTTCTTCACTGTAATTTTGCTACTTGTTATGAATTGTAATGTGTTTTCTGATGGTCTTAGGCGACCCCCCGAAAGGGTCACTTGACCCCCAAAGGAGTTGGGACTTACAGGTTGAGAAACACTGCTGTAGATCTTCAGGCAGGCTGAAGTAGGGATGGTGTTTCCTGGCACCCGTGGCGGCCATTACAACAAAGCAGAAGTCAGCATGGGTGTGGGAGGGTGTAAGGAAGGTCACGAAAAACAAACAAACAAAAACAAACAAACAAAAAACAGGCTGAATTTCGAGGCTCTCTTGCTATTGTCCATTACCCAGGGCACCCTCCTAGCAGCAAGCCTGGCTAAAGTGAAGATCCATTTCTCCCTCTCAGTGCTGAGCTTGCAGGCCTCCTCCAGCATCTGTGAAGCAAACACAGGCCTGGTTTCTTTCACATGCATCCTTTGGATAGGTGGAGGGCTATGATAACCATTCCTGTCTTTGTTGTGAAGGTGTGAGAAGCACATTTTGTTCATCAGGGGAGCTTCTTTCTAGAATAGAAACTCTTCACTCAGAGGGAAGAGAGAGTTTGTAGTCCAGAAACTCCTTATCCTTTTCAGGGGATGCTGAAACAAACTAAGGACATCAGAAAAGGCCGAGGGCCAAACCCAGGCACTGTGAGTGCTGTGCTACAGGCCTCCAGGATGAGGTCAACTCTTTTGCTTTTGTGTGTCTGTTTTTCCAACATTTGAGATGTCATGTTCTGCATCTAGCACCCCCAGACTCTTAGCTGTTAGTATCTAGAACTATATCTGGCCCTTCTGGTTATGTGCACATTGTGGACAAAAACAAGAGTCCTGGGAAAGCTGTTGCAGAAGTCTGGCTGAATTAGAAGAAAGTGTGAACGGATCCACCAAGAGNCCCCTGACAGCCTGGCTCCTTTCAGATAACTCATGTGGGCTACAAGCAGCCATTGCCTGGCTTCTCACTGTGTCAAGCCTGCAAGGCAGTGACAAGATGTTCTGGGGGGCTTTCCCTGATCAGGAGTTAGGTCCTTGATTCCTCCCAGGGTGCAGCAAACATTTGCTTTGAGGATTATGGGATGACTTAAGGAACAGGCTTCACTTTTGGCCAACCTGTCTGTCATACACAGTCAACCAATCTGCTCTCTCTTTAGGAACAATGACCCGGTTTGGTGAGAAAGTACAGAGTGCAACATGCTTCCTTGTTGGGAAACAAGCTAATGTTCCAAGCTGGGAACTGAGACTCTCCAGAGAGGAGAATCTGTGGTGCACTCCACCTCAGATAAATCACAGACTAAACATGAGCGCCCTTAGTATAATTTTATTTTTGCATTTCACTTTATATGGTGGGACAAACAGTTTTTGTTTTTGGTTCTTCGATAAAGAGTCATCATCAGGTCTTTTAGCTGGAAGATTTTGCACTTCAGATGAATTGTTCATGCATTAAAAATAAAAGCAAGATTTAACACACACTATCTGTGACTTGGGTTTTAGCGGATGATGTAAGTGGTCCTGAAAAAGTTTGTGATTTTTTTTTTGTTCTGTTTTATGTGTAAATAAAGAGGCAGGTCTTTCCAGTCCTCTTACTGTGAAGGTTGTTGCTGAATCCTGAACCTGTTCATGGCATGACTCCGTGTAAGTAGGCCTGGGGTGGGCAGTGGAATGTGGCACACACTGAGCGGCCTGCAGCTTAAAAAGTAATTTTAATCTGATTCCGATACTGTTATTTTAAGGAAATGGAGAAACTCAAAGTGATGGTAATGCCGCCAAGGCTCAAGTCCATGCTGTTCCCTCAGCAGCTAAAGACAGAATTAATTAGTTTCAGGGGAAGTCACTTTCATTTTGCAGTGACACCTACTGTTCCTCAGCTTGGCTTCTTAAGAGGATGGGAACAGGTGCTGGGCCGGGGAGGTTTTGACAACTGAAATCTTGTTGGCAGTCTTCCAGCTCGGATATGGCCAGAGCAGAGCTCAAAGGCTTGCAGACGGCAGTTGAGCATCTGCCTGCTGCCCAGCCTGGTTACTTGGGCAGCCCTCAATGACATTGTGCTGTTGTGACCAGGCCAGCTACCAGAGAACCCTGAGAGGGCCAGCATGACTCTGTGTGTCTATGTATTCTCAAATTTAAGTAGGTTGTACATATTGAAATGTAAATGGCCTGTGAAACAGCTAACTATTTTCTCAAACATTACCCAGCAGTATATATTTGTTAAACAGCTTGTATGCTCATCATCCACCACTTTAATAACTTGTACAGATAAGTCGATTAAATATTTTCTTCATAAAGATGCTTCTGGCTGACTGGTGTCTGGGGATGGAGGTTTTGACCTCTGTTGTTTAACCTTTCTGTGTTAGTACATTTTGCTCTGCTGAGGAGAGCAGAAGGCAAGGACTTGGACATCAGAATGACTGTATCAAAATGGGCGGCTACACGGTAGGCCCTGTTGGTCTGTTCTGAGCATGGTCTCCTAAAGTACCACGATCTCAACATGCTGCCAATAGTCAGGAGCTTCAAGCATCGGGCTGTTGTGCCCTAGGCCCTTGTGACCGCTGTGGAACTGCAGAGGACAGGATGCACAGCCATGCACTGCAGAAGGTCACTCAGTAGGCCGGTGCAGGGGAGAAGAGCTCACTATGGAAAAGGTTTTCGTCTCTGGGACATGTGTACAGCAGGTTACAAGGAGTGAGTAGTTGTTCAAAATGTAGTTGCAAGGGCTAAACTCGCGGCTGCTGAGGAGGACCCATCCCACTGCAAAAAAGTATGGGTCCTGCTCTGGAGGCCACATGGCTTAGCCTCTGAAGGCTCAAGGCATGAAGAGCATTGAGTGGCTTCCTTGAGACCTATGACAGATTCCAGAGAATCAAGTCTGAGAGTAAGTTTGCCAGGCCATTCTAGCTTGGTTCCTCCAGACAGCTCCTCTTCCGACAGAATGTAGTGTGTTCTTGGCTCCTCCACTCACTTCTTCCTACATCGGAAGTAGGCTACTGCACTTGCTGTTTCTGATCACCGAGAGACACAGTTGTGAGAGCTAACAGGACCTGGCCCTCACAAAGGACTGTGACCATTATGACCTTCAGAGATAAGAAGCCCCATTAGAGCTACTCACCTTTGTGTCAGGGATGGCAGCACCTGCCTAGTTTGGATGCAACCTTCCTGTAGTATGTCAGTGAAAGTCTCTGTGGTCATGTTTGTCTCCTACCAAAGGTCCTTCTCAAGACTCTCTTTGTGCTCTTGACTTCATTATTAAATGAAAATTAATTTTCTTGGGAGAAAACCTGTCTTCTCAACTAAATGTTCTGCAGATCCAATAAATGTGCAAGCTCTGTGACCCTTCCATGGAAAGGTGTAAAGTCTTGTCATGCACTGTTCATTACACCCTTAGGTTAAATTTCACTGTTTTTCGTTGTCCACAAGGCCTACTCCAGCGGGCTGTGCAGGGGCTTACACATTCACAAGAGAAGGGGCATTTGCGTGCAGAAAGTCAGGGGATTTGAAATTGTATCTAACTTCTCAAAGACAGTTGTAAAGAGGTCTAAAGTAGACTCTTCAGTGCTGTTATTGAGGAGGCCAAGCTGGACTTCTGTTCCCTCCCTGGCTGTGCTGTGCTCAGTCTGCCCTTGGTGCTGTTGATTTCTGAGCAGGCTGGGGTGAAGGTGTCCTTGCTGCTCCACTGACAGCAGGGACTGCTGTGGTCACAGATGTGTGGCGCTCACGTATCCTTGGAACCTGCACTCAGCAATCTGGGGAGGGTCTTTTCCACAGGGATATGTCACCAGGGCTGACTTCGGTGGAGCTGTGGTGTCTGCCGAGTCCTAATCACATGCAGGTGTACAGCGATGGCCAACACAAGGAGGCCCAGATGTTCTGCAGAGCCTGAGCTGGGTGGATTTGCAGAGGTGGGAGTCTAGTCCCTCTGTGAGGGAGTGAGACCTTGCAGGTGCACCCACACCCTGTGACTCTAATGGATGCCCAGTCAGAGGGTCACATTCCCATCTCAGAGAAGAGGAATTTTCCCAGAGACATACCCAGGAAGGAAATCCACCCCACTGTTGGGAGGTCAGCACAAGCACCTTCACCAGAATGTTTGAGGAATGCAATTCAAAATGAGAACGCTGTACTCGGCCTGGCCATTGTCTTGTGTATTGTGCAGTAATTCCCATTTGGAGTACTCTGCAAGGTTAGAGCTCAGTAATTAACAANGGGAGGTCAGCACAAGCACCTTCACCAGAATGTTTGAGGAATGCAATTCAAAATGAGAACGCTGTACTCGGCCTGGCCATTGTCTTGTGTATTGTGCAGTAATTCCCATTTGGAGTACTCTGCAAGGTTAGAGCTCAGTAATTAACAAGACACGTATTTGGTAGCTGCCAATGCCTAAGCCTCAAAGGTTTTCTAATTATAGATGAGAAGTAACCACTGTTGTTCTACCAGACGAGATGGGCCACAAGGGTCTTGATCTTGTTTTGTAGTTGCTTTGTGTCAGGAAATGCACAGTTGTCTTTGAATCTACTCTGCTCGGGATATGCATATATGTCTCTGTCCAACACTTTCACTGGCATGCTTAGTTTAAGGATGCAGAGGCTCTCAAATGGGACTTCCTAGTTTATACTGAAATCTAGTGTCAGGTCCTATTCTTTGGCAGGCATAGAGATGATTATAACTCAAGCCCACTTTCTGGAACTCTCCTTTAAAGGACAAGGAGGGATGGCAGTAGGGCTTGGAAGGAACTAGCCAGCAAAGCTGCTGTCCCTGAAGTAATGATGCTCAGAGATCCAATAGTCATGACCAGCCCTCCTGGGTATGCTGGCAAGAGAGAGTTAAATGGGTGCTCAGGAGGTAGAAGCAGGTGGCACTTTGGGACAAGTCTCAGAGGCTGGGCATGATGGAAACTGATTCTCAAGGCTGAAGAGCGAGCACACATGAGAAGAGTCACTGTGCTATGTACAGAGCCCCAGGTGACTAGAAGGCTTGGCAGAGTGCATCCTTGGCAGACACTAGTGTGTGGGCTTTTCTCCTCCCAAAATATTGTGTGATGGAGTCTTTGCCTCTAAAAACTGGGCAGTTGCAACTTTCAGTCTTTCACAAGCCTCATTTATGACAACCACCTCCTTTGAGTTGTGTGTGTGTGTGTGTGTGTNCTTGCTAGGTTTGCCCCCTGTGGCCTCCAGGAGGCAGCATGGTGTAGCAGAAAGAAGGGGACAAAGTCTTTAGAGCAGTGGCCTGAACTAGGATCTCAGCTCCTGTCACCTGCTAGCTGTAAAATATTTTTAAAGCTTATTTTAATTGTGTGTGCGTGTGTGTGTGTGTGTGTGCACGCACGCGTGCACACATCTGAGTTCAGGTTCCCATGGAGACCTGAGGCATCAGATCTCCCTGGAGCTGGAGTTGTAGATGGTTGTGAGAAGACCCACAAGGGTGCTTGGAACTGAACTCAGGTCACCTAATAGTGGTCTGAATGCTTTCTCACTGAACCATCTTTCCAGCCCCAGCAGGTATGAAATCTTTAGTGAGGCAGGACTGTTTGCAGCCAGGGTTGTTTGAACACAGGGTAAGTCAGAGCCTCCATGGATTGAGAAGCCTGTTTATGAGACAGGGACAGCTTAGGGGATACTTTACCTGAACCTGTTCTTCTCTATGCCAAACTGGTCCAATTCTACTTGTTCTTTATTAGTTAAGGAAACACCTCCCCTTCTCCCCCAGAAGCCCCCTCTTCACAGAACTACAGCAACACCATGTTCTCTACGGCCGTTGCCATGTTGCCAAGGGTGTCACCCGGAGGCTTCAGCAAGTGTCATGTTCACCGATACCAGTCTTGGTCTGGAGGTGGTGGAGACCCTATTAATGGTCCACAGCTGCCCCTGCCTTGTGATCACTTACCTCCTCCATATGTACGGGACACAGACACAAATCACAGCTTGTGAGGGAGCAGCAAGGACCTGCTTATGTGCCCTCTTCTCGTCAGGAGAGCTTTGCTCACAATCCTCGGAAATGCATTTGTTCCCAGATCATAGCCTTTTGACACACCTGCCAGTGGAGGAGCCCAAGTATATCCTCTCTTCTGTACCCAGTGGGAGACCAGGAACAGAATCACCTCGTGTTTTCTGAGAAATGCCGTTTTCTGCATTTTTTTCTAAGCCCATTGTAAGACCATCCTATATTCTGTGTGTGGAGGCTGCATGGTCCAAGTCCAGAAAGCTGAGCCAGGCCAGCATGACACTCCTACACAGAAGCAAGGTCCAGGAGCATGGAGACCACAAGTATCCTTACAACTTGTGTGACAGAACCGGTATAGTGGCCTCCAACTGCCCTGGTGAGACTCAAGGAGTTTGGCGGTTTCTCCCTTTAGGTTCCTGTTATAGCAGGCTGCCTATAAGTCAGACAAGACATGAAGTGCTACATGCATGACCTCATTGATTTATGACAAACAAAACATTTGCGACTCTAAGCATGACAAACAAACAAACAGCAACACCCAGCCAGACAAGTGTTCTTATTATCCCAGCTTCACAGGTGAGAAGTTAGGAGGCTGGGGGAGGGGAAATGAACTCTTATGTAGCATTGTGCTGCTATGAGTCAAAGACATGGCATTTAAATTCAGTTCTATCTTTATTGTCTAGAGAAGAAACAGTGGGAGGTTGGCGATGGAGAGAGCTTTCTGCTTTTCAAAATATTTCACACATCCCCAAATTATCACAAAGCTCCACAATATTGGCAGATACAGAGGAAAGTGTTTCCTTGTACACTGTTTGTGAGCAAACTGGCAGGAAACATCTCAGTTCTGAGATGCAGCATATTCTCAGTACAACCCAGGCATTCACCTACATTCCCACAGTACAATCACTGAAGTCAGAAAATTTACACTACCATCTTCAGACACCATTCAAACTGTACCCCAAACTTAATAGTAAAAACATTCAATGGAGAGTCAGGGGTCATGTTAGTTTCTTATGCTCCTTTAGTCTGAATTGCTACAGTTTTAATGTAAGTATGAGGGAAATTCAAAGCACAGGATGTGCCTGGCTGTCTAGGGCTGAGCGGTTGAATGACGCAAACAGAGACAGAGCCCTGGGCATGTGCCCACTAGAGCTGCCTCTGGGGTGTCTGTAGTGTTGCAAAGACTCACCAAGGACCTGGATCAATGTTCCAAGTAGTGCTTTTCACACAACACTAGACAGCTTTTAGTAGAAGCACTGTGAAGATCATAGTGATGTCGTGTGGCTAAGTGGAACACACAGGTAAAGCTACTGGGAAACGGATCTCACCCACTAGCTAACAATTTTGGTATTCTGCACTCTCCTCTTCTTCTTCCTCTTTTTATGTCTGAGATATGGTCTTGCCATGTAGTTCTAGATGGTCTCCAAGTGCATACCTGGTGCTCAGGGAGGCCAGAGGAGGGTGTCAGGTCCTCTGAGACAGGAGGAACAGACTGTGGTGAGCTGACATGGGGGTGGTAGGAATTGGTCTGTGGGTTCCTGGTCCTCTGGAAAAGCAGTTAGTGCTCTTAACCACTGACCCATCTTTCCAGCCCCTCTGTAATTCTTAAGGATTCAGTGTCCTGAAACTTGGTTCTTCCCTCTTTCAGGAGTGCAGTGACAAGGAACTGCATCCCTATAACAGTGAGTGTAGCTTAGGCCACTGCTCACATTATATCCTTGCTCACAGCACACAGAGATCAGACCAGACACAGCAGTAACTGAGGAAAATATTTATTATAAATATCATTAGGTGTTTAGATGAGGAATAGGAATGAGGCACCAGAGTCTTTCAAGTAGAGTTTGGAAGCACAGAGTACTGTAATTTCTGAAAGCAATCTATGAAGGTTGTTTTGTTCCCGTGAGTCTGATCTGCCAGCACTTGTTTCCACACATTGATTTCCAGCACTGAGTGGACCTGTCCTATAAGCAAGGCACTCAGAGCAGGAAGCCTGGCTTCCCAGCTCAGCTCTGCAGAAGGCCTCCAGGTGCAGATGTAGTATTTGTGTGTAGCACCAACCTTCACTGTGTAGCTACTGGACTTCTTCATGGACTAAGAGCCCTCCTTGTCTGGAGTTTGGCTTTTCCCCTCTGAGAAGCTAGAGCTCCAATGCAGAAGCCATGCAAAGGATGAGAATTCAGCCATCCCTCAACACAGAGCTGGCGGCACTTAAGAACCAAAGCTGTCATCGGAATCCCGTGTTTTCTAGAGGAAGGACTGCCTCACTGCCCTGAGGAATGATACTGCGATAAAAACATTTCTCTAGAAGAAAATAGAATGTTTCCAATTGTGCATCAACTGTCACTGCCACTACAGACAGTGGGGTTCACTGGACTCTGAGAGCTTAGGACTGAGTCAATTAAGGGAGGCAACATAGCTGTCCCTCCACTTCTCAGCCAGGAATATGCTTTCATAGGTGAAGTCATNATCAGACCAGACACAGCAGTAACTGAGGAAAATATTTATTATAAATATCATTAGGTGTTTAGATGAGGAATAGGAATGAGGCACCAGAGTCTTTCAAGTAGAGTTTGGAAGCACAGAGTACTGTAATTTCTGAAAGCAATCTATGAAGGTTGTTTTGTTCCCGTGAGTCTGATCTGCCAGCACTTGTTTCCACACATTGATTTCCAGCACTGAGTGGACCTGTCCTATAAGCAAGGCACTCAGAGCAGGAAGCCTGGCTTCCCAGCTCAGCTCTGCAGAAGGCCTCCAGGTGCAGATGTAGTATTTGTGTGTAGCACCAACCTTCACTGTGTAGCTACTGGACTTCTTCATGGACTAAGAGCCCTCCTTGTCTGGAGTTTGGCTTTTCCCCTCTGAGAAGCTAGAGCTCCAATGCAGAAGCCATGCAAAGGATGAGAATTCAGCCATCCCTCAACACAGAGCTGGCGGCACTTAAGAACCAAAGCTGTCATCGGAATCCCGTGTTTTCTAGAGGAAGGACTGCCTCACTGCCCTGAGGAATGATACTGCGATAAAAACATTTCTCTAGAAGAAAATAGAATGTTTCCAATTGTGCATCAACTGTCACTGCCACTACAGACAGTGGGGTTCACTGGACTCTGAGAGCTTAGGACTGAGTCAATTAAGGGAGGCAACATAGCTGTCCCTCCACTTCTCAGCCAGGAATATGCTTTCATAGGTGAAGTCATGCGGAATTTAATGGATTACTTCTGTTCATTCATAAAGTGATGTCATTCCAGCCAGTAAAGTTTAAGCAAATTGGGAATTAATTTATTATTATTTTACTCAACAATTTAAAACACCTTTCCAAAATGTGCTGGGAGATTTTCAGAAAGAAAGAGTCATAGAGTAGCAAAAGCCATCACAAATAGCATCAACAGTTCACCGCCTCCTGTCCATGGCTCTTCACTGGAAAAAGCACATTGATGAGCTACTCCATGGCTGTACAAATCTGACGTGGACAGTCCATCCTTCCCCTCTTGTTCTAGAGGAGGCTGTAGGTACTTCGCATTTTAGGGCCCAGGAAGAGCCTGCTGGCCATTCTGTAACAGGTCAGAGTCAGGATCCTTCAGCAACTGTCTAGTGAGTTGATAAATGTCAGGCAACCTGGATTCTTGGTTCACTGCAGGAGGATCAGGAAGACAGGCTGACAACCTCAGCCAAGACCTGTACAAAGTCAGAAATGATTTCCCCCAGTACCTGAAGGGAAACCCAAGTTCACTGCCAGCGTCCACTGCTCATTCCTCCCTGCAACTGGACATGGAGGGTGAGCTTGTCTCAGACTTACTCATTTCACATGGATGACTGCCCACTTCACGTGAGTTCATGGGTGGTTTCCATTTTCTAGGAAGTGTTTCATAATTTCTTTCATGACAATATATTCTAAAGTGATAATTCGGTCTCAATCCCTGATATTTAGATTCTCTTCAGCTTGTAGGATTGTGTTGGGCAAACTGCGCTGGGTAGTGCTGTTGGGCTTCGTATGAAGAGAGGAATCCTAGTGGAGGTCACTGTGTTTCCTGAGTCAGGGACTGTGTGGAATGAGTCATCAACTGTGCTCACTTCAGTCTTAGCACAGGGAGCTGAGCACTGGTCGTCTGTAGCCGAGGGTCTCAATGGCCTTTTCCAGCATTTAGATTAAACATCACCGCTCACCAGGGCACACCTATGGCTTCTATATATTGAATGTAGGTGTGTTTTCCCTGAGCCAGTGTTTATATTTTGGGCAGTTTATTATTCATCCAGTCAGCAACTATGGCAGCCACCTCCTGGCTGGAACCGAGGACAAAAGCATGAGATATTCCTTTCTCACAGAGTCGGATGTCCGCGCCTGGGAAGTCTTTCTTCATGTCCTCGTAATACTTCACTGGACACCAGCGGTCTGTTTTACCGTAGTAAAACGTCAGCTGAAAGACAAGAGACAGCATTTTATCCTCCCCTCCAACATCCACCGCCAGCAGAGGACTGCAGTGGTCTGAGGGCAGCCCCTGTGCCCAACGCTGCCACTGTCCTCGGTCCCTTCCAGAGCCCATAGAGACCACAGGATGCATTGAGGCATGTGATGGGCAGAAACTGGAGACTTTGTGGGGCAGATTTCTCTATCTCACTAAAAAACACATGGCCAGTTCGTGTGTACTGAGGGTGGACATGGGAGGGAACGAGGTGACAGTGAGCATGACAAGTAAGGTAACAAAATCACTGCAAGGTTAGTGGCCACAAACTCACTGTTT